>JAZBGY010000799.1:0-39501 GCA_037414755.1 Lydus trimaculatus | reverse complement strand
TCTACCTGTATGCAAAGTTTTATCAAAATCGGAGAGGGACAGTTGTGTCCCTTTCCTTGTTAGACGAATGTAAACGGCCAGACGACAGTCGGCAGTTGCATGTCCACTGCTATTGTTACTGTAAACGCGTGTCTCCACACGGATACATTTAATCAACTGATCCGACTTGTGATGCAGTTAATTTTATTGTGGTTTATTTATGATAGATAAATATAAGCGATACTATCCGTTTCTTATAAATTCATATTTCATACAGTGCTCAATTATAATCAAAGCTCCAACAATTTTTTACGATTATTCGCTTACATAACTGCTGACTTGCGCTGCTACACACGCGGGCCATTCGATACAGGCAGCATGCTGCGGGCTAAATGTATCCGTGTGGGGACGCGCCTTAAGACTGTGAGCATTTGTAAGATAGAAAATGTCTTGGAAGAAGCGTAATGTTAGTGAAGCTTAGCCTAGATTAATTTATTATTTTGGTACAAGATACACAGTAAGATCATGCTATTAAATAATTTGTAGTTCTAATATTTCAATTGTTAGCAGCTTTCCAAATACGTTTTTTGGTGAAGTAGAAGCGAACAAATGAAATAAATGCTTCGTTTCCGTTCTGCCCGTAATTTAGAATGACTTAGGATTATACCCTTACAAGTTGCAGTCATTATAAGAAATTAAATGATCTACGAAAAAGTTCGTCTGACAGAAAGTCTTGAAATTTACTGTAATTCCAAATACGACCCCGAATAACTTGAGAAAGAGCTTATTTATCATAATCATAAAATGATGAGAAACCCTCTTCTATAGAGGGGTTGATTCCCTACAAAAATTGTGTACGGCCATTTCAGTTTACTTATCCGTAAACGAGGTATAAAACTCCAAAATTTTACAAAAAAATTTCCCATGTTATTTAACCCGTTGAACGGATATGTCGACTATATCCGTCATGTCCAAAGTGCATTCGTAGCGCATATGACGGATATATTCGCTGTTAGTGCCAGCCACATACTTATATATAAATATACCGCGCAAGAGAGGTTTCCGACACCAGAAATAGTGGATGTCGCCATTTTGATGCTTCGTTGTCTGAATCGTTAGTTGTAAATTGAAATGTCCCTAGTGAACGGCCACTTTTCGCGCGCGGAACAATTGAAAATGACAGAATTGAAACAAAACGCATCAAAATGGCGTCGATTCTATCTCCTTTTATTTCCTGCGTCAAATGGTTGCGCATATGTTCAAAATCGGTATAGTTATTTTAAGTATATGGTGCCAGCACGAAACGCGCTTTGTGTTCAAGGTCAAAATGCTGACCAGTTTAATTCACAAATATCGTAATTTACGGGGACGTACAGCTTTAAGTGATACAGCCTGTATGTATCACACGTGTCGCTTGTGCGTTCCGGGAAGATATTCTTTCTTCACTTATAGTGTAAAGTATTATTAACTACGTATGCTTTGCATTTATTTTGATTTTTATACTTTCTCGTGCCCATACATGGATTCTATTGCTGTTTTATTATCGTGTGAGTTGATATCAGTTTCCACTTTAAATGTGAAACATTCGTTATTCTTTTTGTTCTTTTGTAGAAACTTTAATTAAGCGCGCCTTTTTGATACAGTTTAACATGCAAGCCTTCTTTCCATTTAAATGGATGATTCATTGAAAGTTCAACATTATTATTTTATGTGATAATGTACAATGAAGCCAAAGGTGTTACTTAAACTTTGTTATAATTATTGTAACGAATTACTACATGTTACCACCATATGTTACAACAGAAAATTAATTCAAAAGAAGATTAAGTATATGAGATAAAAAAGTCAACGACGTCTCCTAAAACGGTGTTTTCTTTCTAACTTTAATTTTAACGTGGACTAAAGTTTTATAAAGATTCAGTAGTTAGAGACTTCAACTATATCCTCTCTGGATACTTCCATAAAATTTCAACTACAATAGATTTAAAGTTGGCGAAGAGTAGTCGGTTGAGTAGAGGTATAGACAAAGGTAATCGATTCAAATCAATAACTTTTGCATCGAAATGCCATAATATGTTTTGCAAGAATATATATTTTTTTTTAATTCAACTTTGTTGTAATTTTTTATGGGAAATAAAAAAGATGAGTTGTGAGATATAATTTGTTGTTATGTTCGAGGTGAATTTAATAAAATGTTTGAACTTTATTTTAACAATAGTTGACTGGAGAATAGTGAG
This sequence comes from Lydus trimaculatus, assembly GCA_037414755.1. NCBI lineage: Eukaryota > Metazoa > Arthropoda > Insecta > Coleoptera > Meloidae > Lydus > Lydus trimaculatus. Next base: position 37,285 of record JAZBGY010000799.1, on the reverse strand, counting down.
CCTAAGTTGAAGGAATTCCAGATTGAAAAACCCGACCATATTAGAGAAACGTTATGATTGATTTAACATCAAAAAACCAGTGATGCGAATAGTATGAAACATGATAACATTGAATGTCACAACCATATTAATAACCAAATGTTCATTTGAATTAGACTATTTATTGTTTTGATGAAATTATTATCCTATTCTCCATATTATAGAAACATAACCAATAATGAGTTTAGTTCCACTACAGCTCGATTTATTATAAGATAAGGTTTGTTTATATACGAACTAGCTAACCGTAATAGGCAATTTAGAGATTTTATAAAGGTTTAATGTTAACCTGAGTTTATTAATTTCTCAATTATTAGTTTTGTTTTGACTAGTTCTTCTGACAGTAAGTAAGTGTTTATGGAGTTTTCTACTAGATGGTATATTATAGATATTAATATATGAATATGTGAAAAATTGCTTGCCATTTGACATTTGGTAGTGACTTATAGAGGTTGATCGATTCAACACTGACCGTTGTTGTTCTGGACTACTTAATAACTTCCAGCGTATTCATTTCAGTTAGAATTCCCCATCAAGCAGTCTGGAGAATGCTTTGTTTCCTGTCTCAAATGGGTGGCCTGAAACTAAACTCAAACCTTAGTGGTTTACACTGACTAAACTATTCAAGTACGTATTCGAGAATCAAATTGTTTTCAAGAGAACTATTAAACGAGACAAAGAAAATAAAGAAAAATGGAACAAAACTGATATACTTTCTAAACATACTAGTCCTATAGAGCTTATAGAAGCATGAATTTCTCATAATTGGACATTTCTTGGAAAATTATCATTACAAAACGATTTTTCTCTTTCATTTAAGGAACAACAGTATAAAAATAATTATCATTGGTACTCTAGGGAATTCTTTGTGTGTATTCTGAACCCGGCTTACGTGTTACAATTCCATCAATAAGATTCCGAATAAATCCCAATCGTGGCCATTATTTCGACCTTCTATTTTAAGAATTTGCTTACTTGTCGATTCCTTTTGTTATCATTCTTGAATAAGATGTCTGATAACTTTATTGATTAATAGCTGTACGTCAAGGTTTTCAAGCTTTTATGTTTAGAAATTACTGATTCATCTTCACATCAATACAACACATCTACCAATTTTACTAGAAATCTGTGGGTATTTCTGATTTAGTAAAATCAATTTACTTAAAAATAACTTGAACTTTTGACATATTTGTATGAGAAGCGTCTTGGTTATACAAATAATCTAAGGAGTTGTTAACAGCGTTTAATTAGCGTTTAAAATTATTCATTTAAGTTACGCTAATTCATCCGACAACTATATATCTAGAGTGTTTTCAAGTCGAATTTCGTGCATTTTGATATGAACTTCTGCATTACACATCAAAATTAAATAATAAGTGGAGTACGAATGGCTGATTATTGAATGATTTCTCCAAACGGTAGAATTTTATGTGAGACAATATTATCGAATATAGGAAACCGAAAGGTGAAAACGCCAAATCTATAACGCTGTATATATATTTACCAACCAATGGTGTTGACTTTTCGCAAATTTGCTAAAGTTAACATGGAAACTTGAAGCGGTACTGTACTAACTGAGTAACAAGTTACGAACGAATTGTGTTAAAGTTTCCAAACAGGTTTCCTACAGATGACAACAAAGAGAATTGTGAAATAAACAATATCAACCCGGAAGTTTTTCGGTATACTCCCCATATAAACATAACTCTTACCAGTTTCGCTAAATAAATAGACCACCATGCTGAGAAGTATTTGACATCTTACACTTATTCATGTTGATTTTAGAAACATATCAAGCTGATCTCTAATAAGTCAGACGACAATTCAACTATTTCCTACAAAACTAAATACCTATGTACTATAAAGATATGTCGTCACACGATGTTCAGACTTTCGTTCGTTTTTATTTTTTTAGGCCATAGTTATAATTTTATATCATCGGATAAAAAGAACTGTAATTTCTAATTGTAATTGTAATTGTAATTTTTAAATACATTCAATAAGTGATCAATAAAGAATTTTAACATTAGGTAAGCAGAACGAATGTTATTTAAATTTCTATTCTAATAGATAAAATAAATTGTCCTAGGATAGCTATTCATGAATATTTACTAGCAATAAATTATCAACAAATATGTTGGGAGAATATTGTAAACAATCATATGAATGTAACAATAGAGAAGAAACATACAAGAATATAAAACCATGACTTTTTACCATCATGTGATCTACTTACGAGTAAACATTACGAATTGGAATTCCCGATTTCGATGATTTTTTGCATACAGCTAAAGAACACGTATTTTATCGTACGCTTCCGTTCTCAAGTTTAAGGGAGAAAATGTGGATTCAAGTTCACTAACGAGTTAATTTTACGTGGTGGAAACTCCCGATTTTGATGATTTTTGGTATATATATATAGAAAAACTCATTCTAAGGCACACGTGTTTTACCGTTCGTGCCCGTTCCCATGTTTAAGGAAAAAATTGGCGTTGAAGTTCACCCTGCATAATCAGTTTTTCCCAAATATCTCTAAAACGGCTTAATATTTTTTGACGATTCAAACACTAAGTAATAGCGACACATAAGGGCTGTTATGCTGCGTGAAGTAATGTTCAATGGCTTATTTGAGGGTGATGCTATAAGCAAATATATGTCATTTTTTGGGGTTTTTTACCTTTTTCTACAATTCCCTAGCTTAAATTTGACCTCAGTTACCGTGAGGCGATGTATAGCCGTTGAAAAGTCAACCTATCGTGCTCCGTATAAGTTACTGTATCTTTATACCTCCAATAACTTATAGAATGGTTATCGAATCTATAACTGCTATCTGCTCTTTCAAAAACTGCTTTTTCAGTTTATGGAATCTAAAACCTTATAGAATCGATATCTAGGCTTTCAGAAACCGGACATTAGTGACATTTTCATGATCGTTACGATGTTTTTTCCGTAACGACCTGGTGTATGTATTATGTATGGATAAACGTACCAAACACAAACACCCAACTCTAAGAATGTGTAATCTAGTAATAATAATATTCTAATATTTAATGTTACAATCCAAAGCATGCGATGGATAGAAGACTCAAGTACGTTTTACAAACATCACCCCTTCTTTCATGCATAAAATTTTTACCTGAACCATATTTTGCGATTATCTTCTTTAAAAGACCTATATCCAGTTCCTAGAATGTATTCTTATCGATTCCATAGCTATTGATTGTATAAAGTTATATAATGGATAAGGCCTAATTCTGTTTTCTGAAAGGATGATTCCACAAATTTTACGTTCTATGAGTACGGATTTGAGAAACTTGTTAACGTAAGCTGTCGAGAGATATTGAATATATTTTTGATGCATTTCGTGTCTAGGCAGAAATTCAATGGCCGACAAAACAAAAAAAGTTTGCCAGTTCGTATGGCATCCCAGATTTAGTAATGTATTCTTCCATCAGATGCACGTCATTAGCTATTACGCCAATGACGCACTTGTTAATTAATTTTCAATTTATGACAATCTTAAATACATTAATATGCTATTGATGCTACCTACGGCAGTTGTGGTAATTAATTTAAAATAATATCACATAGACATAGGGGGCTGCCTCTGAGTAACATAGATCTTCTCGGTTCAAAATATAATTTGCGTATAATACGTAAAGTGAATTTGCAAAGCAATTGTAGTTATAATGCGCTCAGACCAATTATCAGTAGTTTTTAAACAACTATTGCGTGGAAAGTCTCCATGTTTAAAGCTGGGAGTCCATTCGCCCGCAGAAGAACCAAAGTACATTTGTAGACTTCAAAAAATGTTGCTATTTGACATCATAAAAAAGGATGTCTCCAAACGCATACAACCTAATGGAGTCATGGTTTAGAAGAGGAAAGTAGGCTGGGATTAGATTACTAAAGAGTAAAATCTTCAGGACCAATTACGACCTCAGGTAGCCATCGAAAAGTGAACTGATCATGCGCCACATAAGTTAACTACTGTGGCACATCTACAGGCAAACATTGAAATACCTTCCATAAACTGATAGTATTTTGAAAACAGTTGTCATTGAAATTTTAGAAAACTAACAAAGTGGAAATATAGAAATGATAAAAGTGTAAATGTTTCTGAGCGAAGAAGAAATAAAATCACTGATAAAAGGAATATTGATGGTAACAACGAGGTTCAAGAAGTTCAAAGGAATAAAAACAGAAAGTCTCTTTGGAAAATCAAATCACGAAGAACATGAATTAGCAAAACAGCAAACTAGTGCACAATAATCAACAACAACTAACAATAAGAAAACAATGCAAAAGCATGTGAAACGATTTTTAGAAACAAATACAACCTGAAATTCATAAAACATGGTATTATGGTGCACAGAAGAATGAAATATATGAAAGAATTTTCATTCGATTATATAGTTATGACTGAAAAGTCACGTTTGTTTGTTTCAAAAGTGTTTGATCATGCATCCGTAGTGAATGAAATAAATAAAAAACAATAGAATGAAGTCCGAGTACGCGACGTGTTCAAAATTAACTAAAGTGGCAGTAATGTATCTCATGATAACTGACGCAAGCATTACAATAAACAAGATTAAAATATTGTTCCCATACGTGAGTAACATCAAAATTTAATTAGTAGAGACTTACAAATCGTTCCGTCAAAGATGGACCGATGCAGACGCCAATTGTTGTGCTCACACTATTCGGAAATCCTCAACGCCAGAACTGTTCATCTTTTCCTTTTCGATTTTCCTGTATGTGTGTAGCCTAGGGGGTATTTAGTTTTTCCTCAAGGAAGAACTGTTCAGTTTTTCCTTTTCGATTTTCCTGTGTTTGTGTATGGGCCTTAAAGGGTAAATTTCAATTGGCCTTCTAGATCATGCTATCTAACACCATTAGATTTTTTGTGGGGTTTCCTGAAAAGCCGTGAGTATGCTAACAAACCCCAAACAATTAATGAACTTAAAAACAATATACGAGATGCAATTCGTGAAATAACTCCAGCAACATGTCGAAAAGTTATCGAAAATTTTGATATTCGCATTGATGTTTGCAGGCGGAGTCGTGGTGTACATCTAAATGATGTACTATTCCACGTATATTGTATACATTGAATTGAAAAAAACACTTGAAAAAATTCCAAATAGTTTGTTAAAAGGAAACATGTAGGCGCTTTTTATGGATAACCATTTACAAATTCCAAAGTGAATGTTCGTTTGGCCCTTTTGCAGACATCGCACACGAAAAGTTTGTTGAGATAAACTAATGCTAAGGTGTTCTTATGTGTAAAGCTACACTTTAATTTCTTTGGAAAACGCCCCTCTTCTGGGTGTTTAGTTTTGGCCAAACATTCTGTATGTTTGAACCAAAAATAGTGTCAACACAGTGTTGGTGACAGTAGGTATTTGGCTGCTTATCTTTTACAACTTATCTATATAAATCCTCTACTCAATAAATACATTGAAACTAGTATAATACATAAGAGAGGTAATATTTCTGTCGAAAGAAAAGCGAAAATAGCAAAGTAAATAGCTTATAGCATCGGACAGGAATATTCTCCTACATTAGTACGGAAAAGTTTGCCCACATTGTTTTTTATGTTATATTAAACTAAAGTGATGACTAGGTTTATTTATTTATAATTAGTTATACTGACAAAACAAAATCGTTATTTGTTAAAGCTGTAATTATATTAAATGTTGATTAATGATTTTTTGGGAATTATAAAATCTTCTTAATCTACTTGAGGGGCTTTATAAATGCAAACTAAAGTGCGTACAAGTTTTCTGGATCAATTAAAAAACACTTGTGTTTCTTTTTATGTAGTGGAAGTTCAATACAAATCCCAAAAAATACTTGCATCAGCAGTAAAATTTGATATTACCCTTGTCCGAATTTAATGCTCGTAGGGTGGTTTCAATGTCAAAATGAATAACAACCTAACATTAACATACTGGACGTTTATACATAGACTATTCGCTGTGCTGAACAACTTTTAAAACTATTTTGCTGAAATTCAACAAAGCGTTATCAATTTGTTTCTAGGAAAACAATGAAAAAATACAGAGTAACTTTAAGTTGTTTTGTTGTCGCCAATACAAATTGTATTGTAGGGGTGCTGAGTTTGTATTTTTTAAAGTTCCACTACGGTATAGAATTGGGACAGTTGAGTCAAATAAAAATTGTAAATACTTGTTTGTAGTAGAAATTGAATTATTTCTCTTTGAAAAAAATTGTATTTCACTCGTCCACCTTAAAAGGGTTTACATTGAAATCTTTTATGTATTTACGGAAAGCCCTCAGGTTTTACGGAACAAAAGTTGAGTAAGGTTGTTTTGGGTAAATTGCGAATTCGTTTTTCGTGTACAACATTCTCTTTACTATTGGCTCTTCGATAAAGAAAATAAATAATAAAATATACAGTCAGTTGACGGAAAGGGATCAACTTTGTTCAGCAGCGGAAAATTAGAACTGACAAACGTATTAAAGAAAATTTAACTGTTCTAAATCCATCAAAGTCTTTAGTGTAGAAACATTTACTCCGTTTTAGTATTTGTACGTTAAAACAGTTGTGGTTGTCATTTTCAGAGATCTTAATTTTAACTTTATTAATGTTAATAAGTAAATTATTTACGTGTAACATAATTTGACTGTATAGAATATGCCTGTAAGAAGCTTAAGGTTTTGTTTATTTCTCATAGAAGGAATCTACAAAATTTTATTAAATTTCAGATCAACAATAACTACTGACTTGAATAGAATTATTCATTTGGTCTCTTTTAGCGAAAAACAAACAGAAATATACAATAAGGCCTAAAACTGAAAAATTTCAATTCACTACTTAATGTTCAAATTATTGCATAATACATGCTTTCCCACATTTACCTAATAAAATTAAATTTAGCATCATGAATCAGTTGTAAATTAACTGAGGAATCGATCGAATTAATAACGACGAAGTGTCAACCAATTATCTCAAATAGCGGAATACAAATCGTTGTAAGCGTTAAATAAGCTTTCAGTACAGTTCCTTTCGGCTGAATTGCTTTAAATTTGAATTAAAATAATTTTAAATTCACCCCTGACTTTTAACGCATTAACTGCTTCTGGCTTTTTGTTTCTTCTTATAAATTAAATACTGTGTGTCCATTCAAATTCGTTACCTTAAGGGATTGTTATTGTTTATAGAAAAATCATTTGAATGCCATGTAAAAATATGTACGTCTGCGATTTTCCGCTAAAAACAAATATTGATAGTTTTTTAAAATAATAAGCTAGTTAGTGAATATTTCGCTTCAGAGATCTAATTGACAATCATTTGTTTATACAGCTGATTATAGCATTTTCTTGTTTTTGAAAAATGAGAATTTTCCAACAAACCGTTTAACGATTTGTAACTTTTTCATTTTATCACTAATTAAGATGCTTTATATGTCAACATCATTATAATATAAAAGTTGATGTTAGCTTCTTCTGATGTTAGAATTTCTCAACAATCCAGGAGAGTTTTCTAACATTCAGACATGTAGTAAACTAAATTTTGTTTAACTTTCAAACAGTAAACAGAACTGTAGAATGTCGGGACGGAAATCATCATTTATTAAATGAAACAATTTATTATTTTCGTCATTTTAAGTCAAATCGATTAAATGCACAGTTTCTGTTTTGGGTGATGGATAAATCTTTGAAAGTTACTAGCGATACGGCCTTGAACCGACACATGATGTAGATATATTGTTGAGTTTATTTTGTTATCAATAAATTAACTGGAATTGGCCTCGAAGATTGTCGGGACTTTTATTTTATTTTAGACAAAACTTCAATTTCTTTATATAAAACGAAACGAACTACAATATCTTTCTATCATATATTGCAATAAAGTAGTGGATTTTTCATTTATTTTGTCAATATTGTTTGTAGAATTTATTACTCTTTTTTCTTGTTCAATAATTTCATTCAAAATTAATTAAGAATTGTCTTAGCATTGGATATAACTGGTGAATAATACAAAACGGAATTAATTAGATATATCTAATGATTGTTTACATGAGATGTTATATGTAGATTCTAATTTCAAATATTTGACGGATTATCAAATAGAAACAGTACCAACAGTATCGATTGACATTGTTCGAATTAGTCTGATCATATTTCGTAATTATTAAAGCGTGATAACTTCTAATTAAAAAAATGATTGAGTATTCTGAAATATTATTAACCTAATTCAATTGAAAAATGATTGTAATAAAGCAAATTATCGTTTTAGATGGTTTGTAATAAATGAAAATTCGTGTAAAACGCTTTAATTAAATCCCAAGTATCGGTTGAAGTCCGGCAATATATCAAGGCAATGTGATGGGAATAGATTTCATTACTAATGAATTTAGCACGAAATGCAACCATTCAACTCTCAGCTCTTTAAAATCGTAATAGAATTTGTTGACCATTCCTATTAAATTATAATATCTACAGAGTGTGTACAAGTTAGACTATGGAGATTGTAGATTGTGTTTCTCAAATATCTAGTCTAAAATTAAACAATTGTTAGTGCTATCGCCCACGAACCGCACTTGTAGCGTTGCACGACCGCATAATTTACATGTGGTCTTATGAGAGAGCGCGCCCCCTTTTCAGTGGAGAATTGTAGGTTTAATGCATGGGACGTTCATAAAAATGAATAATTTTGATACTGAATTGTTGATAATGGAAGTGGAAAGTAGTCCATCCATTTGGGATGACCGATGTAATTGCTGCAGTATGTGCAGAATGTTGAATAACCCCTTTTGACTTCTTGAAAATAAAAAGGGATCAACCCAATATTTCCATGACAAAAATGAGAATTGAATCATTTAATGCGATGTGCATTAACGCATCTTTGTGATGCGACCCTATAACTGTAACTTTTCTGCTTGGAAGAGAAACAACCAGAAAAAAAGTATTCTTATTATTACTAAAAAGTGAAACTAAACACTTTACTTATTTGTGGGAAATGTGATTTTTATTATAAAAAAATTCATCATTAATTATGATAGTGAAAAAAAGAGAAATTTGAACAAAAAAAAAAACCAAATAAACAGTAAACTAGAATTTTACGCTCGTAAATCAGGATTCCTTACTTGCATAATGAAAAGAAAAGACGACCAAATTAAGGAAAATCGTTTCCGGGCCTTTTGGTTTTTAAATCTTCGAAATACGCCCTAATTTGTATGCGACTTTCCTTGACTGAATTTTTTATTGTACATAAAAGGAAAAAATAAAAAAAAGGTCATTGTAAACACGAAAAGATGAGCTTAATTATCGTACCAAAAATAATAAAAATATTGAGAAAATTTGGTAAAATTTTGTCGACCTTCTTTCTTTTACTTTTAACGTTACACAACGAAGAAGAAAGAATAATTAATTTTATAGAACTTCCTGTGGCATCGTATCTTTTGTTCTATTCAACGATGATAAATTTTCTCAACACCAAAGCAACCAACATCCTTAGCTCCAATTATAATTGAATTGCCGTTAACATCTTTAATCGAAAAAAAGCGAATTCACAGAAGTCTGGAATGTTTTTATTAATCCAATTCTCTTCCCAATAAGTATAAAAGTAATCGTAAATGATACCGCTTTTGTTTTGTAAGTAAATTTGTTTTATAAATTACTATTTTGTCTTCATTATATTTTTATGGAATACCAAATAGTCTAGTACTTGATAACCAAAGATTCTTTGCGAATATTGCGCGATTGAAGAAAAAATTCATAATAGTTAAATGAAGTTTTGTGTTATATTAAAAGATGATTTTGTGAAAAGTAGTAATTCTTAATGCGATATTAACAATAAGACGATTTATAATCTATTATTTGTTATATAAAAAGTTGTTTTAAAATTTAGTGTTCTCAGGATCTTGTTTGTGAGCAACCGATCCAACAATACAAAACTATAGATCAACAAGACAATAGAATCTATAAATTGTAAATTTATCTAACTAGTTCAGTGATAATGTATGGAATTCTTGTAATGCTTCTGAATTGAATTATGAGTTCTATTGTCATAAAATCGATAATGTATTAGAAATATGCAGATTTAAATGAACAGGATAAAAGTATGCTTATTATTTCGATTAGAAAATGTTTCAACTACAACATACCGGTATATCTCTATTTTGGCAAAATGACAAAATTCAATTCAATTTTGTTTTAGAAGTTGAATTTTTTACAAGAAATTTATAGATCTAGATTGAAGAGATTGTTGTAAATGCTCGAGGATGTTTACAAACGTTAACTGTTGGTCACTAAAAAAATTAAATAAAAGCTTTAACTTTAAGTATTTGTAATTTTTCATCCATATATTATTTTCTATGAAGTTTACTAGCTAAAACTTTCTAATAGAAGCTGAAATACAGTGGAAAATAAAATAAGTACGTAAAAGTTTTCATAAACAACTTAGGTCATATTTAATGTTTTTGTAAAAATTTGAAGGCCTTTTGTTGTCGAAAAAAGCTAACAAAATAGTCATACAAATGTATTTTGTATCTCAAAAGTAAACTACAATTTGCTGTCACATTATTCGATTCTTTTCGCTTCTACTGACTATCTTTAAAAAGAAATTTTCTTCATGTGAAAAAGTTTGAGAAACATTAGATGATTGTTCGGCAAATCTCAAATGATTAGATTTTTAAGCATCGGTGCGGATTTTGGAATATCATCAACTCAACTAGTATAATACACAAACGGTAAATTACATATATTGAAAATATAAAATTATTTAACTTTTAATTATGCTTTTTATTATTATTTTGGTGTATCAAATTATTTTGTCCAAAAAAAATCTATCAGACAGGTCTCTGTTTATGGGTTTTATTTGTTTTGCCATATCTTTGAAGGGGGAAGGCGAAATATCTCCCACCCCTCTTCATGAGCAACGTATTTGTAGTCCAGGTTCAGAGTTTCTGTTTGGCTTCACACTGACGCCATTTGCACCAGCTGTCTTTGGCTGAACACCTATTATATTTTGAATGACCATGTTGCCCAAATAGCTGTCTCCATTCCTTCTATGGAATCACAAATAGTAGATCATAGTAGGTGATTTTATGAATGTCTAATTTATTGTTTCACTAAATGTATTACCTTTAATATAAAGGCTTTAGAGCAAAGCTATGTAACATGATCAACATTATGGAATTCTATTAATACAGTTGTATCAGTAGGCTCTATTGAGTATTCCTTCAAAATCAATTATTGTCGGAATGATTTGAGGAGTAGGAAAAATTTATAAAAAGACTCTACAAAGCATAATTTTCTGTAAAAAAGGTATGCTGATTGATTATAATGATAATAAATTTCAATGAAAATGTCTTTTCCTGTTTCAACTTCAATGAATCCATTGAATCTGAATTTAAGAAACTTCGAAAATGTAACTTATACTGTTATAAAATGTTAAATGTAAGTTTGATAAAAAATTATCCAATAACATTTACATCTATATACACATGCATGAATAGCCACCTAGTGTGCCAGTTTTTGTGTTACGATAATAAAAACAAGGGGTTCCGTGTATGAAATAAGGTTAGATATATTGGAATCACAAGCCTATAAATATATCAAATAACAGCATAATGACTTTTTTCTTTTGGTTTCCAGTATGCGGTTTGTATCATATTTTTTGTCTTAAACAGTATAAAAAACAAACACCTGAATAAGTACATATATATCTTTTAGTAAGCAGAAGTGAAACACAGCAAACTTTCCACAAGTGATAAATCATTTCACACGATCTTGTGTTTTCCTATACTTACAAACATTTGTTGAGAAATTCTGTAAGTGAAACTTACGAAATTATAACTGATTCCTGTGAAAACCAAAAGAACAGAGTGCTGTTATAACTCATAAGAGTACAAGTGCGATAAGTTATTGATAAATAATTGTCAATTGCAGTACAATTTTTGAATGTAACTACTGGACAATTATGTTTGTACAGTTGGTAAACAATGTAAGCTTATCAGCCATATATAAAGTATTTTCATCTTAATGGAATTGCGTGAGATTATTTGATCTGAAACTGTTTAACTCTTTAATTGTTTGTGTCGAGTATACTCCTCAGAACGAAACGAAAAGTTTTCATATAATGTCAAGTCTACTCGCCATAGAGATAAAAAAAATTACATTCTTATTATTATTCGACGAATCAACTGTAATTTTTTTCCTGAAGAAGGGCAAAAATGATCTTTTAAAAAAGTATACATTTCAGAACATTCATTAGTTTGGCAATTTTATTTGTTTTACTTCACAATAGCTTGGATTAAGCTGAAATAACAAATTATGGGGGAAGTACCATTTCAAAACGGTTTTTGGAAATAAAAAAAGCATTTTGTATGCATTTCTCAATTGATTGTGTGGTGTGATAGTTCAGAGAACTAAAGTTATAAGAATCTTATGGATTTTATTGACAGGAAAAGTAATAGTAAGTACTTCTGATGAAGAAGCAGGTAGCAGTGATGAAGACGCAGGGAGCAGTGAGGAAGATGCAGGAATCAATGATCAAGTTAACGATCACAGGGATGAATTTCAAGGGAACAATGATGAAGATGGAGAACACTGTAGTAAGAGAACGAGAACCTTTTGAGTTTTTATCTAATCCCGGGAAGTACTGCAATATTCCTTCATGCTACAAAACCGACCCTTTATTTTATATGGGAATTTTTTTGGATAATGACCTAATGATGAGACTAATTCATATGATGCTAAGGTTTTGGAAAGTTGTCCGCAATCGGAAAGAAATTCAAGATTAAAGAAATGGTTCCCAATGTCTGTTAATGAAATGCGATGTTCATCGCTTTACTGGTTTTGCAAGGTATTGTCAAGAAGCCAAACATACAAATGTACCTTTCAAAAAGAGAAAGATTTCCACGACTTTTTTCATAAAAGTAATGAATGTAGACGGTGTTGAAAAACCAGTTCGACAAACAAACTATTGAAACTAGCAATGTTGCTATAGAGAGACCTCAAGTTACATTGAAAATCATAAATTTTTATATGTTAAAATAGGAGAAATGTAATTTTCATATTTCGATAGAAGCATTCCTAGGTGTCACATCGTATATAGAATCTATACAATAATATATTTGACAACCTTGAATTTCTTACTACTCTAACAAACAAAATTTGGTCTCTTCTATCTTGCATCTTTCTCTTATTAAATGATTGAAATGACATAAGCAATTCAATTAAAAATTTCTAACACAACCCCAAAGTTTTCTAATTCTCAGATAAACTTTACAGTTTAAATCTTTCTAAAGCTTTATTGATTATCTTAATCCTCCAATCTTGATGTTTTCAATGAAGTATTAAACATCAGGGTACTTTACTACTTTTGTAGAAGATCTTCTAAAAGATATTGTAACACTTAAAACGATTATCCAAGGGGATATATTTCATAAATCCAAGTTGTTCATATTCGAATCAATCATTTTATTTATAAACACGATAAAACTTTCTGTGAATTGCTTAATTACTAGTTTGATAAATTTAAGTGCTTCAAATATTAGCATAGAATTTAACGACAATACTATGAAAAAATGTTTTATGGCTTACCACAGAAATGGTTTACAACTACATAATTCATACACGCACATATCCATTTAAATCTCTGCTATTCGTTTTAAACAATTAGTTAGTAAATTTACCGAAACGAAACTGGATTTATTTGCCTTTCTGCGTATATAGGCACATACATATTCAAATTTGAAATTAGTCAATTTAGTTGAATACATTTCCGTTTGTTTCAGTATAGCCATGTTTGTATTGTGAATATTTTGTTATATCTCTTGTTTTTTGTTCAAAAGAAAATAATGATAATAGTAGTTCATTCAAGTATGTCTCCTTGTCAAGGTAACACGAAGATTCATTCATTTTTAATGTCAATCAATCAAAAATACAACGGACCATCACACTATCAACAACATAAACATCAAATTAAGGCATCTTTAATTTGAATTAAACAATACTTTGAACTAGACGTAGTCTGTCAACATTCACATTAGAAGTGTTATAATCGTCGTAGCAACTGATATCTTTAATAAATCATATAAATTTAAAGGAGTTCAAGTTATATAAGTAAGACAGATAACATAAAGGTGAGCAACAGAAATTCAACTGTCATTCACGGCGCTTAAATCTTTTATTTGCAAGTTTTTCTAAAGAGGAGAAGTGAAGCTTAAATGTAAGTTTAAACTTCAACATCAAACAAACTAACAATATGACAAAAGTAACAGAAACTTCAGCAACAGTAAATTATTAATATATCACAAATATCACAATGAAAATTTAGATAGGTACAAAAACAGTCTTGATCATAAATAGAGATGGTAAAATAATATAACAATAATGTTACTCTCGTAAAAGCAGCATGTATGTTGTTGGACTTACACTCTACAGTTACCTTTAAAGTTAAGAAATCTGAAGTTTATCTTCCGGGATATACTGTAACTGTTCTGTTGTGCTTACCCATGTTAGGCAATTGTCACCTTTCAAGGGAGTGTATTATAGATATTAACGTAGTTAGGAAAAATTGTATAATTATGATAAATAATGTCGGGGATCATACAGTTAAATTTCGATTAGATTTTTGTCTAGACTTACTTTTAAGAGGAATTAACTAGTTAACGCAAAGCCTGCAGTAATTATCTGTTTCGAAGTTTTGAATGTCAATCTGACAAACTAAGTTGAAACATACTGTAATCAAACGGACATGCAGTGAACACTAATCCAAAGACTTTCTATAATTGCTAAGGAGATAATAATTTAACTCAATAAAATGTGCTTGTACAAGTCTAGAGCCCTTTAAAGAGAATTAGTATGTTAGCTAGGAAGTGTCCTCGTATTTGTAAATGTGACACTAACTGATCATAACTTGTTTATGTTAAAGGGGCGTGATGTTCGGAAAAAAAGTAGGAGATACTAAAGTGGTACAGAAGAAACTCTAAAAATCGTCGAAGGATACAAACTTATATGTGATTTACTTAAAAGTAACACTGATTGGCATCTTGTTATTCATGGAAGTTCTTGTATGATTTAAGAATTTGGAAAGGGTGAATTTTCCTCAAGAAGTAATCTTCCTTATTTAACATTTTAAAGAACGATTCATTAGAGAGAGATTTTGCGTTATCAAGAAGCACATCTAAATATAATTTATGTATAAGGTACTGGAAGAATTTACTTACTAAATTCAAATTTATAATTTACCAACCCTGACAATTATTTAGCAATATATTCAAAATTCGAAGTTTCTAGATTATCGTGATGAATTTAGTTACTGGTTTTATGTGACAGACAACTTTACTCTAGCAAACTTATTCCAAACCAAGACTTGCATTTTTTTTTTGTTGTCAGTAATACTGAGTGATATAAAAGTAAAGAAACTTGAAACTTAAGGCTTTTGTCAGTGGCATTGCTCCGCACACTATATGATTCCTCAAAGTTATTTTTGTAGAATCAACGTTGCACAACTGTTGCATATTCTAATAGTGCTCGAGATAAAGTTAAGATAAACATTAAGAAAGTTTATCACGGTTTATGGACCAGGATGATGAAAACTGACTATTAACTCATTAACAGTTTAATCATCAACCTTTCGCACCCAATTCGCTGCTTCTTCAGGACTATAATATAAATCATTGTTACAAAATATGAAGTTAATTATCAAAATGGAAACATTCTTACCAAAAACTGTAACCTTTCACCTTCTTTAATGCGTACAATTAAATCAAGTATAGTTCTTTCAGAGATATTTGGCTTGCCACGAGCGAATACTTACTACCGATGTCCGCAAAGGGACAGTTATTGAGATTTATGTTAGACAGGTAGAATCAAGTAGAATTAGAGATCGTACTAGAATATTTGAGGCCCTTTATTCAAATTATTGACAACTGTGAATGTTTTTACTCTATATAAAATTATAAGCTTTAGAGTGTGCAACCAGTGAAACGATTTTTTTGATACGCCAGGGTGTGGGGTACGCAGTGGGGCGTTTGCCATATGAGAATCCGTGATTTTATTTTGGGCGAGAAAAATAAATAAAAATATTGCCAAGTAAATTTGCAACGATTATATACAGGGTAAGTCATTTGAAGCTACAGTTTCCATAGTTTTTAGAGAAATGAAATGAAAACACAAGAATAGATGGTACTCTGTCTAAAAATGACCTTTCTGAAATGAGAAAAACGGCCAATATCTGTCAGAATCTATACAAAAATGGGCAATGAACCACTACAGCTGAAATTACGGGATGTGTACATTATGACAATATTTTTCGTTTTCAAAAATCGGTTGCCAATTGCCTTTCTATAGCATACCGGCTCTGCTGTGGACGACTTTTAGTTCCGAGGATCCAACAAAAAATCATATAGAGGAGTCTAAAAACAGGGACGGGCGCGATGAGTCCGCCTCAAACCCAAATACCTAATATTGTGAGCCTGAAAAGGTGGTCGCTCCCCGCCGAGTTGATAGAGGGAACTTTGCCTTAGTTAGTCCATTTGTATGTTCGGGTTGCATCTACTGAGCTGCAGATTGACGCTTCCATTTATAAGGCCTCTGATATCAGAAAGCAGTTGCATACAAGAGTGAAACGTCAGTGGCAAGATGAACGTATTTCTTATGCACATCAAACTGGCTGTGGTTATGTGGGATCCCCCTGAATGTTTGACACGCTCACAGTGAGTCAGGTGCATCGCCTGCGCTTGGGCCATACTGCAGCCACGCATAGATTTCTACTATTAGGTGAAGAACGATCTTCTGGCCGTCTCTGTGGAATGCACTCGACTGTCTCCCATATATTATTGGAATATCGCGTTTTGGAAGCCTTTCGTGTTTTATTTGAAATACCGTCTGATCTGATGTTGACTCTGACGGGGACTGAGGCTCTGCAAAGTGTCCTGTCTTTCTTGAGAGCAGCTAATTTTTACGATTCGCTCCAATTTTGTTTTTTATTTTATATATTTTATTTTGTTTTATACCCATGTTTTGGTCTAGCCATTATTACAGTACACTCGTCTGTTTTAATTACTTATTTATTGACTGAATTATGTGTTCAAGGATTTCATTTGCACTCGTGTGTTCAGTCTCCTTTTTGAATTGCTTTGTTCTTATGTGTTTTTTTCTGTAATTAGATGATTGAGCTAATGACTCTAGCAGTCGATGATGCGAAATAATAATATAAATAATAAATAATAATAATAATAATAATAATAATGATAATAATAACATTAACAAGGTTGTTAAGAACGAAAATACCTTCGCCAACGAAAATCTCTTTAGTGATTGTACTGATAGACGCTAATTTTAACTATAAGATAATAATTGCTACACTCCATTTCGAAAGGCAGATTATGTAAATCAAACACCAAGATTAAATATCAAACAGAGGCTTGTACGTTTCCCATAATTAATTCAATTATCTCTTCAACGAATGAGCTGTGTTAGTCAACACTAATACGAATTAACATTATTAGTACAACAAGTTAAACGAATAACATTATTGATATCTGGTAACATCATTACTGGTACTTATCTAGGCTAGTTCACTATAACTGTTCTCCCTGTTGTCATTATTTCGTTTAGAATGAACAAACTAACAGAAACACGTATGAAAAGAACTATACAGCTTTCCAATGAGCTATTATGGTCTTTTATAATTCTCTTAATGTCGTTTTGCTGTCGTAATCGGTAAATATGTGGAGAAACTCCTGCCACGAAGTTTTTTACCACCTACGGTTTATCCCAGTGCTATCTAACACATTCTCTTTGTCTTATTAAATCTCTTCTATATTACGTGTTACGTGTAGAAGGAAGCACGGTAAGTGTCTCCCGAACGGTCGGTGTCCTTTATGTGGAGCCACAAAATTGAAAGCAAACTGTTTGGAATTTTGCAGAATAATAAATTTACGATGGCATTATCGAACACCAACATTTTCCAGAAATACTGAAGACAGCTACAATACAATGGCAGTGTTAGATATTGACAAATCAATTGACCAAGTTTGAATTGATAAATTGATATATAAATTAGGGCAACATAACTTTCTTATATGGTCATACAAATTGATTTTGTCATATTTTATTGATCGTCAGTTTCTCGTAAAAGTACTAAACGTCATCATGGTACACGATCAAAGCTGGAGTACTATAGGGTTCGCTTCTTAGACTTACTAACTTCAATTAGTACGTGAATAGCAGCGCATGATGATGGATTGGTTCCGGTTAAGGCAATGTGTAATTTCTCTGAATGCAAAATCACTCTCGCGCAAACCAACAATAGGACCCCTGTCGAAACAATAAAGAAAAAAACAAAATCTCGCAAAACATACACCTGGTAAAGTTGTTAAAAGAAATTGAAAGAACTGTCAGATAAGGCATTATCACTTCAGCGATCTGAATGAAATTTTAATCAATTGCTATCTTTTAATAGTTAAACGTTGCTGCCAAGTTTGGTCAGGAAATTACTACCCCTTCTTGGTGTTACAATTTCCATGTCGTTGAGTATACTTACGCGAATTATACTGAGCTACTGAATGGTTCTTTCAGCGCAAAGATTGCAAACAAACACAACAAAATCGACATCAATCATCGGATCACATTAGACGAAAAATTAAGATAAAGGAAACATAAAACGCATATAAGAACGACAAAATATTCTCTTCAAATAAAATTAGCTACCACAAACAAATATAATAAAAAAGCGGGAGCGTGGTCGCCATGTACGTTAAAAGTGCAACGTCAAAGATAGAGGAATGGTTAATTTTTAGGCCAAACAAATAATTGTAAAACTCACATGTTTGTAAAGGTATTTTTAGTTGAAAATATAAATTCATTATTTTATTTATTAGGGGCTCCGACGTCAAGTACTGCGCAAGAAAAGTGAACAATGCCCCTGTTCGCTTTGCTCACCAAATTTTTATCGTAAAAGTCTCAATTACGATAAATAAGTCATTAATCAAATTAGCTTCAATTCCAGTTTGTTGTTTAATAATAACTTAATTTGTTTTTCTTTTCAATTACTTACACAGCCATCTAGTTATTTATTATTTATTTTAACCGCTGTCAATAAAATTTGGTAACGCTTTTTCGTCTACTGAGCGTTTCGCTTTTCGTTACTATACCTAATAGTTCCAAAAAAGTCAAATGAAGTATAAAAATATAATATACAGTAACATGTTTATTCCAATTAGTGCATAATAAATTCAATTGAAAAATCACAGGCAATGAGACAAGTGAACTATCATACATCAGCGTAGAAAGCAAGAAACTTATATACATGACAGTTATCCAAATGTCGTATATGCAACAACAGTATGGTGTGATGTCAGATACATTATATAGAAACTTTCAAATTCAGTAAAACAAATGGCTTATAGTTATTGCAGATGAAAATTGATACTGTAGAAGTAAACAGATATACGAGAAGAGAGTGGTGTTACCGATATATTGGTGATGATAAACAAATTTTAATTAAAAACTTTGGCAACAGTAAATCAACTAAAAGCATTATCTGCAACGGAAAATATAATGCACATCGGACTCAACACACTCCCATGCAAAGGGCTAAAGATTTTCAATTAGCCGTCTCTAGTTTTATATATATAAATTTAATATAATAATAATATAATTAATACAATAATTAAGTTCCTTGAAGCAGGTAAATAAACCACATTAACAGTAATGAAACAAAAACATTTTAATAATAAAAGTACCCTACATTACTGGTTTCTTAATTTATATTGTAATCAACGGGAACTTTTGCTATATAAAAATTAAACATAAATTGTTATATAGAATGAAATTTAAATCAATTTAAACGAATAAAGAACCTTAAACTGGAAAATAAACTGAATTTGTGACAGAATGTTCGTAGATTCAAACCCGATTTAGCATGCATTCAGCAGGCTGTTTTTGTTTGCTCCGATTGACTTACCACTCCAAGATTTCCTTTTGTTCTTTTTCACCATTACTAATATCGCATTTATGTGAAATATACGACTATTTGCTAACTTGTAGGCCGCAACGTATGTTTTTGGGCATATTGTAGCACAGTTAGATCAGGAATCGACAAAATAAGTTTCTAGTCAACCACTGATTATTCATAATTTCATCGTCCAACTTTGAAATGAACGAATAACGCAATAATGTTTATGTTAGTTTTATAGGAAAGAGTCCAGCCGTTGTCTGAAAGATTTATGTATTCCATACAGATATACTCAGATCCTCAACTATACTTGATAAGAATAATTGTTGGTCACTTTTTGTATAGAAATTCAATCTGATGATTTTTTTCCACAAAACTGACAATGACTTACAGTCTCAGATCTTTGTGTCCCGATAAGAACTTTTGGGAGCTTTGAATCTCTTAGTTTATCAAAATTGCCCCAAAACTCTGGAGTTTGCGCTTTTTTCGTTTTGCTATTAATGATTAATTATCAATTGTTAGACTTTATATCATACGAATAAAACTTTATTTCGTTCAGTGTGACATATCGATGCCTGTTGTGGATCTTTAAGCTGTTATTCATTGAGTCGTCATGTCGAGAAAGACGGTAATAACCCATAAATGTGCATATTCGATTTGATAATGTTCTAATTAGTGTTACCATAAATGGTAAGAAGACAGTAATTTTGTAAATATGATGTAGATTATTTATTTGTAGAGAAAGAATAACTAAAAATCAAACCTAAAGTGCAGCTACAGTTCTTTGAGCATCGGTCAAATGAAAGCTGCCAATCTAAAACATCATGTAAATGATCGAAAGCATAAATCTTTCATTGTCAAATAAATGTAGGCGTATTAGTCATTATACAAGACGGAATATTTCTAAAAATTATGAAATTACGGTAGCAGAATAATGTTTTGCATAAGACGTAATCAAGAAACAACTATTCTTTGCCGTTTCAGACTGCATAAATTAATTTATACCAGAAGCGGACTATTCAAAAATTGCAATAAAAAATTGAATGAAAACGGCAAGTTTGATTAACTAAGTTCTCACATCACCGTAAAGATCTAAAAATATATCTGTTTAATATTTCGTAAAGACTCCTATCAATTTAAACTTGTCAAAAGTAGGAAATTTTAAAAGGTAGACTTCTGGCGTATTTTCTGTACACAAACTAAAAAAAGATTTAAAAAATAACATGAAAAAATGTATCTGGTTTAGTAGTGATAACACAAATGTCAATACTGGTAGACGCACACATATTGCACAATACATTGCAAATGACGGCTGTTCAATTATCCTGCGATGTGGATCAAATTGTTCTAATATTATTTCCCAATATTAGATTGAAAAATGAAGTGCATAGCATGAGAATTCTAGGCTGTGTTTGTAGTTCACATTCTAAACACTTTCGCTCCATTCAAGATTATGTCTTTTAACAAAGTTATCACTGAAAATCTGCTTACCCCAAGTGTTTGTAAACAATAGTTTGGTTATAAACTGCGAAGAAATTAAATGCCGGAATATTAAATCATCAATAATGTTGTTATTTAATATGAATTAAACAAAAATACTTCACGTTAACTGCAATGGTATTTATGACATGCACAATACTCTAGTATATATTTAGTGAAGATCCTTCCATGACATGTTACGAACTTCTAGGCCCCTCGACACTCATGAATCAACGATTTCTGGCAATTTCTGGCAGTTAATATAGAATTTCTCTAGAGCATCAACCATATTTGTCGTCCAAAAATCTTCATCACGGTAAATTACCTGCGATACAAGATCTAAATCGGTACACACTACGAAATAACATTTATCTCGATTGGTAATGTGTAATTGTACTTGAATCTGGTGCATGTACGGATGATCGGGTTTCAATTGTTGTAATGTATTGTTTGAAGTCATAATCCAATGGTTAATTTTTTTCGTTTCGATACCTACCTTTACGGTCATTTTTCGTAAGCTATATGCACACTTTATTTCAACAATTGCATCCTTACCAACCAAACCGTCGGGAGATGTTGCCAAAAATCTCTTATCTCTATCTATAAATAGTCCACATCCCTTATTGTCCAACCAGCCTATTCCACAAATATCTTTTTTTCTATTTTTATATTGTTCATCTGTCCGAATACTTTTCAGTCGCACAGACGATTCTGATTGGTGTTTCATAGTGTAAGTCTCGTCTCGTCAAAACTGAGAAGGAGTGAAATCGAAGACAGGATGTATTGTTGTTTGTCTAACCGTTTAAAAGCTTTTCCAAAAATAAAAATCTTTTATTCGATTTTCCTGGAAAATTGCGGCTAATCTTGAAGAAAAGTTTTATTTGGTTATAATAAGTACAAGAGACAAAAAAAGTGATTTTTGATTTAAAGTTTTTCCGCTTTTTTGGAAAATCCTAAAAAAGAAATAACAATTAAAAACGGAGAGTATCTCTTAATAAAATTTTTGGTATTATTAAGAAATTCAACATTCATTATTAAAATGACTTATACTATAAAACGTTATACAAATAAGCGAGCTATACTTTTTTGGCTGCCTAATTCAAGTGTGTAACTGTTTAATTGTTTATTTGGTGCTATGCTACATGCTTTGCTACATTTTACTATAGAGAACAGATGGCAATAGAATGTAATAGCGGTATATTTCGTTTGAATGAAATAAGACTAATGACTAAAGAACACAACCCCTTTTATATTGCAGTACAAAGGATCCTTTTTAAAGTAAACGAATAGGCAAATACATGGAGACTTGGGTATTTTATCAAAAGACAGCAAATAGCCATGAAATCAATCTAAATATACGATGACAATTTACATTATTACAAATAGATAAAATATATACCAATTTTTATCATAATATTCATATTATTGTTTATCTTCATGTTTACTAATGAACATAATATTTATCTAACAGTCAGTGGAGGTTAGAAGAATTAAATAGCGTTTATTGCCTACTAATCTATATGAGGTTGAATTAGGAGAGGCTTCTTCAAAAATTGAGTTTGATTGCTAGCACTGTTATTCACTTTAATGCTCGTACTGAGGCACCTTTCGCGATGCATCTCAGTTCATAATCTTCGTTACTATCCTCTGGGGTTATGGCCGTTGGGAGACATATACTTTATCAACCAAGTAACCATTTCCGTTTTATCATTACTAGCAATGTTCATAGAACGACAAAATGCTTAATTGACAATGCCAATTGGGAGAAGCTTGAAAACAAGTTCGTTACACTAATTGGAAGCAAGCGAAACCTACTTGCCATTAAATATTTCTTCACACTTCTCTTTCTATTGAAAGAATCTTATAGCACCAACATATCTTGGCATTATATCTCGTGCTCTAATGAGTAAAGGTAAACACATTACTTTATATGACAAAATGATTAGACAGAGGAAAAAGAAGCAGCAGAAAATGCCATAATAGATCTTAGATATTGTATAAAGAGCGTACGTACAAACACATGGCAATCAAATTTGCACCGCTATGACGGACAGCTGAAAGAAATAAAGGAAATAGTTGATAAATGAGGATATCTATTGAATTATACACATAAGGAACAAATAGTTTTATACCGAATGTGAATACAACACACAAATATATTCTAGAGACTCTTCACATTCGGAGCACTCAAACCAGTATGTATAAATTGGAATGGAACGCTTGCTATCTCTCAAATGTTAGAAGGTTCAAAAAAACGTAGTATGAACGACATACTGATCAATCTTACTAATAGTTTTGAAAAAATATGGGCGTATATTACTGATTCAGATACTTACAATACATTACATAATAAAAATATGATACAGTGATAAATTTTAGAAATTAGAAATTAAATTCAACTGTGCGACTAATGGTCATACCAGCGTATGTCATTTCGAAAACATAATCATTCAAGTATTTCTTTCAAAAGAAACTATCTAATGTAACTAACAAAAGAAAAAGAATACTCGTATTCGTTCGCATGCGTTTACATTTGTTTGCACGCGTTAATTCGTCCGCGTTCATTCGCATCCATTCGTGTTCATTAGCATTCGTTCGTTAGATGTGGATGTGGCTTTGACCACTACAACACAGTCTGACTCACAATCAGATTATCAAGTTCGGACGGTGTGATCGGACATTTCCAGGGTATTTATAAGAGATGTTTTTTTTTTCAATAATGATTCTTTTTATTGAAATAAATTTATTTATTTCGAAAATAAACAAAAACCATTATCCAATGGAAGTTATTACTCGTTTAACGAAACGAGAAATATTCTGGGATATTGAAAAGCGTAAAGTTTTACAAGGACTATAATGCATATTTGGAACAGAATTGTTATGTAAAAACATAAAGTATGATGGTATTGGATTTGTAAAAAAACATTCTAGTAACTGGAAAATAAAGGTCAACAAAGACCAAAGAACTGTATTCAATATTCAAGTATTCCTCTTAGGGTACGATTACACTATCAAGTTTTGCTTGTTCAAGTTGGCTTGTACCAAATAAAACTTGATAATGTAAACAGATTTGCAAGCGACTTGTAACAAATTGGATAAATTGTCAAGTTTTTGGACAATATTGAATTGTCAACAATTTGATAAATTATTTCATTGTTTTTACATGGGTATGAGAAAGACAGAAGCTCGAAGCAATTTCTTGAACCAAGAACTTGACTAATAACTCGTCGTATATGTAAACAGTTTCTGAAATTCTTGAGGAAGAATTCGTTTTTTTAGGCAAAAATTTGACCAAGTATTATACAACTAGTACACGTACCACGAGTTACATTATAATTTTTAACATAAAAAAATGAAAATATGATTAAATTTACTGCATATCTTTGAAGCATCTCATATTTTTGAGATTTTTTAATTTTGTAACAACAAATCAACAACAAACAGAATAAAAGTGATGTCAACAAAATTTCAATTTAACGGTGATGTTTACGATTCATAAATTGAAAGAAAAAGATTTCACTGGAAGTTGAATAAAAATTAACAAAAAACGAAAACAATCTTATAATCTAAAATCTGACAAATATTTGTTTAGGCAATATTCATATATTGTATGAGAAACAATTCTAACAGAACCTATTAAATAACGTTTTTATGCGAAAACATTTACTTATCTGTAGTTGTTGAAATTAATAATTTTGTCTAAAATTTGAAATATAGTTTTAATAAATTTTCCAAAGCTGTAACAAATTGATTTCTTGGAAATATTATTATTTTATTTATATGTTAGACTCAAAGACCGAAAACGTTCACTGAGTGAAAAATTGACCATAACGCGTTATGAGTTCTCAAGTTCATCCAAAATGTAAATCTCGAGTCGAATATTTGACCACTACGCGTTGCGGTACTGAAGAAATGCCACAACGCGTACCGGTCGTGATTATTAAAAACACGTTAATCAGTGCTCGTTCTCATCAACTCACTCAATTTATCATAAAATACTGTCTTTTTAGTAGCCATGATTAGCGTACACTTACACTCTTTGAAGAAATGCGTCGTTGGTTTCCATTACGCCGTTGACGAGTTACAACGTATCAACCACGAAACAAATTTCGTTTTGAGGCCATTTTGAGTTTGCCAACAGGCGTTGTGTTCGTTTTTGCAAATGGCACAACCCGAAATTTGCATTGTTGATGAACTTGAGAAGCCATAACGCATTGTGGTCGATTTTTTTTGCTCAATGGGCGTTTTCGGTCTTTGAGCCTAACATATAAACCATTAACTAGAGCTTAATAGATGCAGGTTTGCCACTCATAATGTTAAATGCTATTATTTTACTAACAATTAGTTGTACACATCATGTTAATTTTTTTTGACATCTGTATATTATGGGCCGTCCATATCGACGTAAAGTATCTAAATAATGAATCAAATTCTGATTGGTGCCTGTTAGACGGTAAAATCAGTAACGGAAGATAAATATTATTTGCTAATATTTACAACTGTTTATTAGCATTCAAATAATAATAATAATAAAATATCGTGAGCTTACTTGCGCAAACCGGTTTGTATATGTGTGGACTGCAAACTTAAAAGCGCGGTTTGAGTAAACGTTTGTGCAAACAAGATTTATGCAGCAAAGCCTGTCCCTGTGGACGGAGTACAATAAGCGGTGCCTTCAGTCTGGAATAGTTGTTAAACGATGTCTGAAATGCGTAATTTTTTTACTCCATTTTTTTTGATCATTTTTCTTAATTTTTGGCAACAAACTGTAAAAAAATATTTTCAACAAGAATAAATCATCACTTGACTACATTGGGTTGAAGAGTGCTCTCCCGATGACGATTTTTGTCGTAATGAGACTTATAAATCACTTAGATACTCATTATATTCGGTAAATTCCAATTTTTATTTATGTATTCGGTTTATTTATTCATATTCATATACATCAAAAGTCATAAAATTGACTATTCATTATGATTACGTACGTATTCTTGTATGACAGTTTATTAATTCTGCGAATTCCACACGCTTTTCAAAAAGCATTGCTTTTACGCTAATACAAAATAACTTCTACATAGTTTAAAAAGGTTTATTTTAAATCACAACCGTGTTCAAATGTTTTGTAATTTGCTTTTAAAATAGAGGAATATTAAACATTTTTGCTTTTTGTTTTTGTATATACAGGGTTGGTGTCCCAAGTGTCGCAGTGATTCGAGATCTCCATTTTGCAGACCGAAATAAAAGTTTTAAGAACGTGTATGGTGACACCTCAGTAGTAAGTTAGTGCAATTAGGAAAAACGAATGTCAACTTTTACAAAATCGTCATAGTAGGGAGATAATTGGTGCTATAGAATGTTCTGGAAGAGTGAAATACGAAGATAATTTTTTCATTTGTTAATTTCTTTAATGTGTCTCCCAAAAAAATAAAAAACTGTTAAAAATGGGTCAATGTTTTAAAAGGTCAAGGCACTTGATCTTTATTGTGGTTTGTACATCAGCTGTTTTCGTACGTCAGCAATTGATATACAGGTAGCTACATACAAGTAAAACTATACAGGTGTATATTGTATTATGCATGTTATAAGATTGAACTGCTTCTCAAAATTTTCTATTATTCCACCATAACGATCTTGGTTAGTAAATTGGCGATAAACAATCACTGTAAGTTGTAATACAATAAACTCCTGTATGGTTGTACTTGTATGTAACTACCTATAGGGGAAACTCTGCTAACTCCGTGATAGGGAGAATAGCGTGATAACATGAAAAACAGAGGCTTGTGGGTTTATTTAAGACAGTTCTTGAGCATTGTGTGTTGTAACGTATTCTTAAAGTTACACTGGTCTATCTTTGTGACAGCTTCCACGATGCAGGTGCGATTTACAAAGGAAATTTTGAAAAAAGGTGAAATCGATAAACGGCATAAGCATAAGCTGACAAAAACCGCTTCACTTTCAATGGGTGAATTTACATCGTTATAACATATTTTAATTATAAAAATGAAGATGATTAATTATACTTCAATAAAACAATCAAAAAAGTTATCAGTGATATTTTATAATATTTAATGTTTTAGATGAAAGATGTGCTTTTTACAGAACACAAACTCCACTTTTGTTCCTTTTAATTTAAGGATGTTATAATGAAATAATGCTTAATACCACGAATTCAGTCGAGTTTCCCCTATATCAATTGCTGACGTCGAAAACAGCTGATGTATAAACAACAATGAAGGTCAAGTACCTTGACCTTTTAAAGCATTCACCCACTTTTAACAGTTTTTTTGATTTTTTTTTGGGAACCAAATTGAAGAAATTAACAAGAAAAAAGTTATCTTCGTATTTCATGCATCTAGAACATTCTATTACACTAATTATTTCTCTCCTATAACGATATTTGTAAAAGTTGACATTCCTTTCTCGTTTTAACGAACGAGCAACTGCCTTTCTATTTGCACTAACTTACTACTGAGGTGTTACCATACACGTTCTTCAAACTTTTATTTCTGTCCTTTCTCTGCAAAATGCAGATCTCGAATCACTGCGACACTTGGGCCACCAGCCCTGTATTAGAGGATATGAGGACTTTCAATCGAATGAAAATATTTATTTTTAACGAAAAACAATAACAGCTGATGTAACGAAATTGTGCCAAGCATACTACAGAGTGTAATATTTAATGTAATAGTAGCATGGAAAGCTAGGAAAATAGTTATGTTATAAAAAAATTGTCAACGAACTTTATATATCTGTTAAGCTTACCTTTATTTTTACTAATACCTATACCTTGCAGGGTGTCCTCTCCGTAGTCCATGTTATTGCTTTCTTTCTTACAAGGAAGATTCGGAAGGTGTCTCCCTCAGATTCTATTCGTTTTCACATTCATTCATGTTAAGTTTTTATTCTGTTTTTTCTTTACTTTTTATGTTCTTAAGGTGCATTTTAATGCGCTAAAAACTATACATGAGGATGATATTAAATTGCAGTAGTAAATTCAATTTTCTGATGTTTTGGTATTGCTACGTGGAGGTACTAAACTTTTTATAAAACATGATAATTTTATCATCATATTAGCCTTAAGGGCATAGAAAATAAAATAAATTCTGTAACACCGACGTTAAAGTTACCACTAGTACAATCAGCGATAGAAAAGTAATCGCATTATTGTTTTCTTGAGTAATAATGACAAAAATGGCATTTAGTTTTCCTGTTTTTGGAATTTTGTAATTTGTTTCGTTGGAAAATGATAAATTGCTACCTTTCTAGTTGATTGTTACAATGTAAATCCTTCAAAGCCCCTTTTAATTTCTTCACAAATAAATCAAAACCAAGAAATGAGAACTAGAGAGAAAATATTTTATATAATTCACATTTAATCTAATACGCACAGTGATTTTAAAGTTTCACCATTTAACTACAGAGTTTAGCCCTTCTGTATATTTTTAATTATTTTATCAGCGCAGTTTCACAACTAATGTCGATATTGTAACATATTTGAATTTTACAAATATATAGTGAATCTATAAATTAATAAATAATCAAAATTACCTTTTAAAATTATCGTAGTACATATTAATAAAGGAGACCACACAATTCCATACCTATTAAGGAGTTTTACTACATTACAGCAGTGAAACTAAGAAAATTAAGCAAAGTATGTAATCACTAGGGCAACATATATGGAATGTTAAATAAAACTAAACGGAAAGTCACCTATGAAAACCAAAGTTTTTATAAACACAAGTCTAGTATTTAAAGCTCCTTAAGCCAAAATGGGGATACCATAGTGCACTAAGTGCCTGAATTTTGGACATACAGAAAACGTTTGTCAATGGTCCTTAAGGAAATGTGAATTGTGGTGAAAATCATCCTGCTAATTATAGAAGATGCATTGTTCACAAGCAACTGCAACAGTAAAGTTTTTTCCAAATTGCAACTAGAGGTAAAACCAGTGATAGTAACAACACTAATAATACCATGGACTTATAATACATGGACTCCGAATAGTGGGTGGGAGGAGTGTAGCCTAAAATTGTCCGCCCAAACAGCTCAGTGGAGCATTTTCTTTATGCTTTCAGAAATTTTAACAAGTACCTATTGTCCTCAAATGAACTAATAAGAAAACAACGCAACAGATCCGAACTTAATTCATACCTGGATCAAAGTACGTGCGAGGTAAAAATCGATATATAAAAGTGCGGTAACTGATAAGTCCATTCACATAAATAAACTAAATCATCATCACTTTAATTGTCTACTATCTCAAATAATCTAGAACTGAGAGAAAATCACATTACTTTGATGAAAAATCACCGATTGACAATGCTTTGAAAGGACTATTTTCGAACAGAATATTTTTTATTCAATTGATTCAATTTAATGTTTAAAAGAAATTCGAAAGTAGACGCGGTTGTCACAGAGGGTAGCGACTTTATGTGATTCTTAAGCCAAATACACATGTGGTTGGGGCAGCGTGAGGAGGCTTGTAAATACAAAAGGATCCAGGGTTTTATAAACATATAAATACAACAAGCACGTACGCATACACTTCGTATTCACGTCGACACATCCCATGTGCATTCAAGTGTAAGCCCGGCCTTATAGAAAATAATTATAATAATCGTAAATAACCAAAAGTAACTGGACCAAATACTATTTCGTAACAATATGGATGGCATGTGAGTATCATCAACTGGTCCCCAATTATCTCTACAAGGTCAGACATATACTATCTTCATTAGTTAACGATTCAGTTTTCATCTTTTGGTAATACTAGACATACGACAGCCAATTTAAAACTTTATTCAAATATTTGTTAAGAAAGTAAATCGATTACAATCAAGAGAAGGTTGTGTTCATCTCTGTACCATTCTGAATAATAAGTAAGTAAGATATTGGTATATTCTAGTCACATATTTAAAGAGAAGCTCCTTTTTTCAGCCAGTTTAACAGTCGTTAAATATATTTCCTTTATCAATCGAACTGCTCATGATAAAATTTGAAAAATTAGATAGATCCACATTAACTTCGGTAAGCTTCTTACGAATAGCAATTAGAATCGAATCAAAACAAAATTTGTATAAAATCATGGTTTTTAATATCTATTTGGTACTGAACGACAAACATGTATTTCAATAGCGTGCTTTTCGGATTGTGAGATAAACATAGAAACATCTTTTTTGTTTTGAATGCTCGAAGTTTTTGTTGGATAACTTCAATAGAATTCGTGTGAACTCTCTGAATTTCATCGACTTAAAATAAGAGATCACAATTTGCAACTATTTTGGAAACTGAGATCGATAATTATATATTTTAAGCAAAGTAAAGGTTCACTGGAACATTAAAAATAAATCTTATCGTTAGTTAGATTAGGGGTCAGGAATGGAATTTCCGCTTCCTGAATCTTCAATGATTAATGTATTTGCCAATATCTATCACACTCATGTTATAAACATAAAGTTGAGTTAAGCTTTTATTAGTCTATTGTCTATTCCATTTATGTTGAGAATATTTTCGGTTTTACGATGATATATCATTTTACGAGTTTTTGTCGAAGCATTATATGATCTATGATAGAATCATTGCTACTATTGAATAAAATCATATAACGATTTGATAAATTTTCAAAATATCTTACAGAAAAATTAAAATTTAATTTAAAATGCATTTATTCGATTGAGTGCAAATTATCTTGTACTGTTTACGAATTATCCAAAGCAATTTATAAATTATTCTCTAATAATTCTTCATAACGTCTTCAACAGAATTTTTGGAATAGGCGATTTGCATATTGTGAATTATTGCGGAAATTGAGGTTCATTTTATTTCCTTGAATATTTTTATTTTCTGAAGTTCTGTAATTTATTAAATGTTGAATAAATTGTCACGTGAAAGACATTTGAGCTCCCAGATAGTCTTAATACAAAGAACATTGTGTAGTACAGATATTTGAATAAGAAGCTTGGCCACCTGTAGTCTTTTCTTCGGAACAGGAAATTAATAATAAACATGCGAGGTACTCACAGTGTACAGATTGATTATCAAGGTAAATTCCACGTCCTCAAAGAATTAAGGAAAATAACTTTCACCGCTAAGGTTGAAGTAATTGTTCCTGTTCAGTACATTTGATAATGTATAAGCATTGTACCTACAGTAGTTCGATCAAGTTTATAAATTATATTTCCAAGTTTTTATTGCAAATGTTTAGTATTGTATGAGTCTGTAGCAGAACCTGATAACGAATCGTATTATTGGGAAAAAATTGTAAACTCAACGTTGTTGAGCATAAAAATTGTACATGTTTATCGACACTAAAATAGAAGTAGATTATTCTTGTGTACTCTGAATGTGGTATTATTACATCAATCATATTTGTACGGCGCCTTCAAACAATGGATGGTTTGGAGAATTTGGATTCCATGTTCGTTGAGGGAAGCTGGTGAATTATACTTCTACAATATGAATAAGAAATCCAGACGAAACTCTAAGAACATTTGAGTCTCTTTCAAACTCCTGTCGAATAGTTTACCAAAACACATAATTAACCAAAATAAGAGAAATGGATACACATATAAGTTGAAATAAAGAGGTATAGAAGGAGCTTAGTAGATATAACAAAACCAAATTCGTACAGTAGTAAGAACAGTAGTAGATCTAAAATTTCCGTCAGTTTTAGAAGTGTGGCCAGGTTTACATAGATTTTTGCAATGCAAATCTTTCTAGCAGAAATCCTCAAAGCTAAAAGGTATATTAATTATATAACTCCTCTACCACTAAAAAAGAAATCCGACCACGTGAAATATTCATACTTGAACAAGAATTCTTGTGATTTAGTACTTTCAATGATCAGGAATTTTATTAATGCTGAAGCCTTTCCGTACATTTCACTGTTAGACAATTCTAAATTAATTTCGCCAAAAACATAATACACGTCAAAGCTCTTTTAATGAATATCTCTAAACTAATTTAAAGTACTTTTAATATGGAAATATTTCAATTCAAATTTCATGTTTTTTTCATTGTTTGTGTGAGTTAATTTCAACCGGTGAATGATGAAATGTTGAGTGTCGCTGTGCATTATATTCCAATATTTTGTTTTGATGACTTGTCATTTTATACCAATTCATGTGAAATTTTTCGAAGTACATATCTAAATACTATACTTGTTGAACTGTGAAAATATGCCACTAAATGGAGGCATTTCATTTATTATTCTGTTGTTCTACAGCGTTTTATTATTACTATATACGTTAATCTCATGTATACTGTCTAGTTAAAGTATTGTTTACAATAATTGCGTTTCCCTTGTGAAAATTGTACGATCGTTTGCATTACATTTAAACTTTGATATAGGTCTTTTGTAAAGGTTATTCAATGTAAATTATTGTAGAATAAAGTAAATGTACCATCCTGCCGTCAAATGGCCTCTAAAAAAGCTCACTCACACCCAACAAAGTATTCGTTGTTGAAACTAGTTACCTTTCAAGTTTACATTATCGTATATTTTGGTATTGTTGAAAAAAGAGAATAAAATGACTTCTACAGCTCAGTTTATAAGGTTTTTTATAATTGTATTTATAAAAAGCGTGTTTACTCTGGTTCTGTATAGTTAAAGTATGGTTATAAACGGCTAATTCCATATATGACTTGACACTATTTTCTACAAAATTGCCCAAAGTGCAATTAGATAAATGTAGTCATCTAGTATTTTTACTAGAGACATCCCGCAATCAGTTATTGTGTTGGTGAGTGATACTAAAACAAATCCAAATGAAATTTAGTATTATTTTCGAAATTTGAATATCTTCTTTGTTATAAAATGGAAATTATATTATTTTAACATATTTATAACGCATTTTTAATGACACTTTCAATTAGGGATTTTAAGCTTAACTATAAAAACCCTGTTTTGAACCCTAAACTTTATAATTTTTGTAATTTCTAAACTTAATTGAGTAAAATAATTATTGTGACAAAACCCCGACGCCGATGGTTTAATATCAGGAAAAGACGTGCCTACAATAAAAAAAAGTTTAGTGTTTCCATTTTTTTGACCGCGATAGTACCTATGTATAATGTGAGATACGGTCAGTTAGTCCCCCACAATTCGTCGTCACCGTATTCAACTATAAGAATATTTTTCCTACAGAGTAATAATTTCTCAGTAATTTCTTACAGTTAATACAATGTTTAGGAATCGAACATAGAAAATTTCATTACTTGATTCAAAAATTATGACCGCTCGGTTGTTAAATTGAGTTTCAATAATTACCTATAAATAGATCCTTATCGAGAGTAATAATAGTAATTTAAAAAATAGTTATAGTATATTTAAGGAAAACTTCACATTTGTTACTGTTATATTGTCAGTAAAATATTAAACAAGTAATTGAATTAATAGAACTTCCTCTGAAACTGTTTAAATTCCGTAAATCCCCTTGTTTTGTAGGGTTTTTCCTCTCAAGTCGTAAATTAATTGACAGCAGTTTACAATAATAAACAATATAGTTAACTTATTTGAAATATAGGTTTGAAAGCTTTCCATGTCCGGTTCCTAAACATTATATTAACTTTAGGAAATTACTGAGAAATTGTTACTCTGTAGGAAAGAAATTTTTATAGTTGCACACGGGGACGAATTGTGT
The DNA here is from genome assembly GCA_037414755.1 of Lydus trimaculatus. Classification (NCBI taxonomy): domain Eukaryota; kingdom Metazoa; phylum Arthropoda; class Insecta; order Coleoptera; family Meloidae; genus Lydus; species Lydus trimaculatus. Next base: position 3,181 of record JAZBGY010000799.1, on the reverse strand, counting down.
TGGAGACCAATTATGTCGGGTACAAATTGACCGGTGACCAATTGTGGGAGACAAATTGCGGGGGACGAATTAGAACTGTATAATATATATGTAAACCAAGATTTTTTCGACAATATCAAATCACCGCATAGTGAGTTTCTAGAAAAATATTTATTTCAGAATTAGGGTCGCCGATCATTTAACGCTTCGACACTTGATCAACACCACTTTGCCTGCTGCCAAAGTCACACATAACGTCGCCTAATCCGTCTATAAGTACAGTACGGTGTAAACGCGAAGCCATAATGTGGTCGATAAGGGGCCCCTAGTGGTTAATGAGCAGTCCCTCCCATACGATCAACTGTAAAATTATCTCACACAGCTACAAACTATATTTAACACCAAATTTTGATATTTTATAATATAATGTAAAAGCGATCTTGCTTGGTTAGCAAAATGCTCGTCTACATATTCGCAGCGTGCGACGGTACGCGAGTATAGTGAATTCATTTTTGTTAAATTGATAACAATATAGTCTATCAAAAACAATTATTTATGAGCCCAAATTTTACAAATATCCGGGAAGATCGAAAATACTATTGTAGGGTAGGTAAGAAAACCGAGCTCTTGTAATTTTGTTAACAAAAATACAGTGCATGTGTATGAGAGAGAGGAAAAGAAAACCAAAGAAAGGAAGATGAAATTTATATTTTTGGTTTTCCGGAACATTTGTAAAATTTACTGTCATAAACGATTACTCTTGACAGTCTTGAATGACGGTGAACTATTATACTGTTATCAATTTCGGATTAAAAACTGACCGGACTAATTTCAAATGAACTCACTTTACATAGTTGTCCATTGAATGCTTGATGACCACTTGCAATAGTACAATGATCCACATTAAGCTAACACTGATACTGATGAAGCGTAAACGAACGGTCTATCAGTAGACAGTTGTTTCCAGGTACATTTTCATTTTTATAAAAGAACAATTGAACAATATTTAAAGGTCACTGCCGAGCTAGTATTGATTAGGTACACTACTATCATATTATGTTACCTTATATTTTTCTTGGATTAAACCATATTAATGATAAACCTGGATATAGCATTTCCTAAAATTTTATAAACATTTAGGTGCGCTTATTTTTCTTAAAGCTACTTTTCATTCGAGATCGCATAAGCTTTTACAAAAGGATAACACTTCCATTTCGAACTAAACATTTTAATTATAATAGGCAAAAGAAATTAGGCCAAATGTGAAATAATAAAGTCCAAACACCCAATAAGTTTCAGAAGATTTAATTTATCTGAAAACTTATGAAGAACTCTATTGTGCCTGAGAATTAGATTTCCATTCGTTAATAATTTTCGTCAGCTCTAAATAAATTATCGTTATTTGTTACTTTTAGGATAACAGTTTTTATAGCACTGTCAACATCAGTTTCGGCATATTACAAGATATCGGTAGCACGTTAGCTCTGTTTGGTTTTGTGAAAAATTGAACCGCTATGTATACGCCATTCTTTATGTCTATAGCATTTAACTCTGCGCTCTGCAAAGTATTAGCTTCAATAATTGAGGCTTTCTTCATAATTTATAGTTTAAAAGAGAAATAAAGACAGGTAATTCTCATAATATTTACACAAACAAGTATTTTCTGATATTTAGCACCTTAATGAAACATGCTCATATCTCATTTCTGTAAATTTGTTATTGCTAAGAATATTTCTAAATTGTCTATAAAATAATGTTTGTATTTGAAGCATGTTAGAGCATAAATTTGTTATTTGAATTAGTAATCTTGTGCCATCCATGAAGCGAAGTATTTTCGTGTCTTTGATTCAAGGAGTTGGTTGACTGACAATTTCTAACATAGACATTTTGATTTTATTGACGTTTCAGGTCATATATAGTTTTTCCCTGCCATTCCGTACCTTTGGATGTTAGAAACTCTAGAGTTGGCGGAACCGTGAATATACGATTTCATTCAGTGTTTCGTGATTACTTTTCAGGAAGTGTGCTTTGAACCAAACGCATTTAAAATCCCTCTTTAGTCGGATTCGTGTTTCTCCTTTTTATGCTTTTCATTAATATGATGACTAACTACAGTGTGTTTGAGGTAGGCTTCACCCACTGAAGCCAACTTTGTTGTCAATGGCGTTCATCCAATTTGTGCATCGATAAAATAGATTTGTCGTTAACGCTTGTTCCAACGTTGAGAGTTACATGTGCCTTTCACACATTGCAGGGTCGTTTATTCCGCTTAAGGGGAAGTTGTGCATGCTGTGGTCCGATGGAAGACGGAACTGGTCCGTGGTTTGTTGTGGTCCGCTATTTCACGAGCCAGTATGTCAACACGATGCGTCTGGTTCGTGGTCTGTATGCTCGTCAATATTATCGGGAAATTTCAAGGTCGCTACACACACAATTTAGTTCGATTAATCCTTCTAATTTAGTGCTAATATTATTGAAATCATTACTTTTTCAATATTTTTCTTATTTTATTTATCTTGGTCCGATACTCAAATCTAGCTGTGGAAGTTAATTTCACCATTTCCTTCAAATTCTTTTTTAATTAATTAATTTAATTGTTGGAATTGCGAACAAATTTTATTATTTTAAAAATTTCACAATCAAAAACTAGCGAACTATACAGTTGAATCAACGGCCTCGAATAAAAATGCTTCGTAATACGGCGGACCACAGCGAACCATCACAGACCAGCCCGATCCGCTCCTTTGTTCCGTGATATTTTATCGATAACCGATGGATTACCCGGGCCACGGACCACGAACCAAGGCGGACCAGCTATGTCATACGGTCTGTGGTCCGAGGTTCGACAAACCAATTCGTTGCGCAACAATCACAGCAGTCCTTATTAATGACAGGTTTACTTTGGTTCTATTCGGCAATATCTAAGCTTATTCCCAATGTTTGAATGCTTTCACAAAACTACATTGACGAACACGATCCAATGTTGCCTGTTGGCTCCAATGTGTGGATCTGTACTCACACTAGAATGAAAACATACATATGGGTTTAGATTATATTTAAACAATAAAACGTGAAATCGATGATTCTGATTTTATATTCCCTTAATTTGCAATATATTTCAGCTATGATTTTGTAGATCTTACAAGGAAAGGGACACAACTGTCCCTCTCCGATTTTGATAAAACTTTGCATACAGGTAGAG
>JAZBGY010000798.1:0-39544 GCA_037414755.1 Lydus trimaculatus | reverse complement strand
TTTCAATAAGTAAGAGAAAGAGGAGATAACATTAGACTTAAGAAATTTGAAATGTAATTTCTCCAATGTTTCTATTTGTAATGTCTGAACCTGTATGCAATAATGAGAAATACATATGCAATAATGGAAAATACATAATGCAAATATGAACTGGTATATAAGCGTTTCGTTTATACATTAAAATAATAGAGCTATTAATGAGTAGAAAACGTACGAATAATAGACTTGATTTTGAATGGTCGTAGATAAAATTTATATCCAATCTCTCTACATATCTCATACCAAATAATTATATATAAAAAAGTATCTAGTTATATTCAAAAAAAAATATATATAAAAAAAAAAAAATTATCAAAATAACTTATTTAAAATTTTGAATTTCAATTGTTTATATTATAAGTCAGTACAATTATTCATAACTGATATTTTGATAATTTAATTAATGTAAGCATTTTTAATATCAATTTTGTTCCTTTTATATTTTTTATTATTATAACAACTTTCAGTATCTGATGATGAACTTTTAAGTTCGAAACAGCTGTCATATAATTTTTAATATAATTAATTTTGTGGTTTTTTGATTTCGTGTTTCATTTTATTATTTTATTATTAATAATAAACCACAATGTGTGATAACCAATGGTTTATTAACATAAAAAATATGAACTTTAACTTTATTGCCTTTCGACCATTTTTAAAATCTTAAAAAAAAAGTTTTTGTGTATACGTCTCGAGACAGTATAAAATTAGTTGCCTAGATAGATAGTTCTCACATTCGGGAGGGGAAATAATTTATGTTGGTTAAAAAATAGATAAGATAAAGTCCGATAACCAAATGCAGTGGCGAAATTACCCGTAGGACTATCATGCGTTTAAACGTTGATGACGAATTTACTCATAGAGGCCCGGACATCATCCTATAATTTGTGGTATTTCTTATCAAAAAAGCTACAAAAGCACTATTATATTATAAAATGGCAAACAATAACAACTGCTTTTTATTTTGTAGACAAAGTAATACCTATATTCATAAAATAACACTCAGAATAGTTTTTTTACTTGGAACCTACATGATTTTTTCCCGTGATCCCGGCGGTGTCTGTCAACGCCTCTGGTGATAGCCACCATATGTGATCTGTAGATATATGGATATCAAGAACAGACTAGTACTATAGAATTCTACGTCTATGTTTTATTAATGAATAGGGTGTTTTTGTCTCCACATGACTCGATTGTTTGTTTCTTCCATGATACTCAAATTAATTATTAAAAACTTTTCTCCCATAGTTTCTAACTTCCTCAAAAGTTCACTTATATTGCTTGCTCTTCATTATGAATATATTATAACTACCATGAGGCAATCACCAACGAGTGTATAGGAAGGAGGCCCATCGGGTCCATGATAAGAAAAAGCATAATGAAACCTGATATTTGTGTAGTTTGTTTTTTAATTAAAAAAACACGTTATTTATTCAGTTTTTGATATTAATTTAACATACAGATAAGAGTGGGCTCCACTTTGAACTTCTATACTAAATAGAATATATTTTTCAACGGTTTATTTTAGTATTGTGCTTATTATTGTTATTATTATTATTATTATTTATAGCCTTAGTTGGCAAACTTCCTGATACTCTACATATATTTTGTATTCTGTATTCTTATTTAAATGAACACAATAAATGATAACGTAACGAAAAATTACAGTCATTTCCACTCATTATTTACTGGTTGTTTTCATCCGCCAGTTCCTTGAATTAAGACTTGTACAGTTCTTCCTGTTCTATTGACTTAGAATCTCAGTTTCTGAATTAGGATCAATTTTCGCTTGAATAGTTACCAAACTTATATTTAACGATCCCTTACTTCTCCATTTATATTTCAATTTAAAGTGTTTTAAATTTTGTAGTTTCGAAATACCTATTTTCCAAGTAATTTTACTAAAATCATTCGATTCGTGACCTTGCCCAGCTCTATTTTCTTCTTCCTCATCCCCAATATGTCTTTCGTTATAGTTGCAAAATAGTAAATGTAAGTCACGTATAAACTTTGTGGTTTTCTTTTAGGTTCGCAGACTCGATATCAAGTGAAAGAATTTCCAGACGGCGGAGCTTTATTGAGAATAGAACCCGTTAAAGCTGGTAGAGATGATGCTAACTATGAGTGTGTTGCTGAGAACGGTGTGGGTGATGCAGTCAATGCTGAAGCTACATTGGTAGTTTTCGAAGGTAAGTTATTCTTGACGATATTTGCGGCTCATTACCTAAGATACGAAAGTACGAAAGTCAAATTCAAACGTTTTCTTTTTCAAATTTATTACGCTTGAAAGGTTTTTAGGAAAATAGTAAAGTACGTCTACATATAACGAAGTATTAGATTATTAAAAATCTAATATATGTATGAGATGTTTGAGGTTTATATTTTTCTATAATTAGACATAAATTTAGATCAATTTTTAAGGACCTAAATGAAATCTATTAGTTGTATTATGAGAGATTATTGTCTCATGATTGATCAAGCAAATATTGAGTTGTCTGAATAATAACAGGGTTTTGACTGCTCCCAGTCGTAGATTTGATTTGAATCTGGAAATTCAACAGAGATCTTCTTTAGTTAACTAGTGACGTTTGCTTCTAAGGTTTAATATCTATCTGTTTAGTGAGTCTATTCGTATTCAGATTGTGAAACCCTCAAGATCACTGACCACGAATGCCCAATTTAATAGTGTAACTCAATTCTTGTACGGTTTCCGTTGTTACTGTGAGTTCTCTCTATGATGTTTAAATGCTTGTTTGCGGTTTCAGAACAATAGTCTTGGTCTTTAATATCTACATGCGACTAACCGGAATTCGGAAACAAATAACTTGGTTAAATTCCATCCTATTTTACCCTCGTCTTTCTTGTTGGTTTGTATGTGAATGGAATAGTTAAATCACATTTGCTTTCAATTTAATAACTTTATCATCATTTTATATGTTAAAATGAACCGCATTTAATCTACCATCTACCATTTCAAACATTGCCAGCTTTCAGACAGTTTGTAGGTTTCAGTGGATCATTATTGACATAAAATGCATGCGTAGTTGTAATTTATTAGACCAATACTATCAGTCCCCCTTCATGTCAACCACTGTTGAATAGTTTTGGCGTTGAAATAATACAATTTAGATTATTACTTAATGTAATTTGTAGACTATCTAGTTATCATTTCCACATTTTAATCGAATACCTACAAAACATGATAAATTCCATTTATCATTTCATTTATTTCTTGTTTTCACAAATATCTATTCAAATAAATATCATAGACAATGTGACAAAAAAACACACACCCAATGGTAATAACATTAGATAAACAATAGAATTGGCTAATTTTAAGCTTCCATAATCAGGAGCGCATATATAATTTAGGTTTGGAAAGATTAATTATTAATTCATTCCAATTTACAAATGACGCAGCTCCTGCCACCTACATCAACTTGATTGTCTCGATTTTCAATACCGATTAAATAAAATATCATTCCCCTGTTGTTGTTGACAGTTGTCAAGGAAGAAATGCAAAGACGAATATTTTACTTTATATTCTTTTGATATTTCATGTTATTTTTTTACCTTTCAACAATATAAAACTTCAATATCTATATTTAGTTGATATTAGTATTAATATTGATAATTTATTTTCTAAATAAATTCGATCCACATTTAATGGGAAATACAGAATACAGTCTTCTACCATTTATATAAAAATAAAATACGAATCGATAATTTCTCGAATTGCTCCATTTTCATATAGATGTTTCCAAAAAGGTTTCAGTAACGATAGACGTTCTCATTTAGTAACAGAAACACCACCTGTTCAGGGAGCAGGTGTTGACTCCCATCATCGGCAAATTTAATTCAAGGCTTTCAGGAGCATCTTTTCTTTGAAATAATGATAACAATAATACAGTGACAGGTCGTTTGCTACCTTCTTTTCATTCATTAGTAATAGTGACAATATATTGGGTCAAATTTTAATTTTGTTTAGAGGGAAGCAATTTATTTCATTTATACAAATGTACTGATAACGATGTATACAATATAAATTGCTGATGGCTTTTATCAAATTAATTTTTATTAAATCATCACTGTGACACTGTCTTCCGTGTAAACAAGTGAACGTAAAATGAACCACCTTTATTGACTTTAGTTGGCATCTGATATCAAGTCATTTGGATTCATCTGCCAGAAAAGAAACGGAAAAATACAATCTGCAACGATTAAATAATGGAACCTAAAATGTGTAACTATACATATAGCAATTGGTTAAGAGTGTAATTCACAGGCCGATTTGCAGTGGAAATGGTATTTGACAGTTTTTGATGGTTTCTGCATTTACATAAATATTCTTAATATTTTTTGTTACATAGTTCGAAATGAAAGGAAGTGTTATTCCTTCCTCTGTTCCAACTTCCAACCTAGAGCCGAGTATTATAATTATAAGTGATTTAAATTTTGTAAATTTTGGAATAAAAAAAACCACACCGTTTCTTGTAAACAAAAAACGAGTGTTCAGCTACATTCAAGGGATCGAGTTTTTATTTCTTTTTCGACAGAGTTATCTATTAACGATTGTTTCACTCGTCCAGAAACCTGATCAGATCCGAATTTGCACTCACACCATCATAAAATCAAAATACAGGATATCTTATAATAACCATTTGCAATAATTAATCAATTCGTGTTTAGAGGCACGTATTACATATTCATTTTAAAAACTGCTCATAGTTTTTGAGATTTTCCCTTTTTTAGAACTAATTCTAAGCAACGGTAAAATAAAAACACCACAGAAGCGGTCGCGTCACTAGATCTCAGTTTTGTAGAACTTGTTGACCTACCACCTATTATACAATGGTTATCCTTTATGGACCAGTTAAACAAGGAATAAATTTCGCAAACCTAAGACTGTTCATGATACGAATTGTTCTTCATAATGTAACCGATCTCATGTACGCATGTACCTACAAACATCTCATTAGTAATCTTCATATGTGTCGACAAACGGTAAGTTTGAAAAACGACAATCTAAAAAATTAGCAGCAAGTTTTCAACATAAGGTTGATAGCCGTTGCTGTGAACACGATCATAATGATTATGGTATATATAAGCATTATTATATAAATTCAACAGGGGCTCTCTTCAGAGAATTATAAAGCCAAAGTATCCCTGTATAAAGTTCCACTTTCGTCTTTTCTGATAACGGTTACCTTTTTGGTGTTTAATACTGTTGGGTCACCTGTATATATATCTACTGACAAAGACACATATTCAAACATTTGTTTATAAGAAGATAATGTACATAGAAGTAAATTGTAACGTATAAAAAAATGCCGAATAAAAGTCAGCTAATCGTACATCACTCTGAACTTTTGGAGCCATTCACAGTCCGATCTGTAGGTCTACACAGGCTCCGATTTTTCGTTGACGTCTTACCGTTGGAACGTGAATAGAGTTGTAGGATGCTGTAGGCTTATGAAATCAATCCACAGTGGCCACTCCCATTCTACATGTTACCGAGTTGGATCCTGAGTGGGAAATCGTCTCCTAATCCTGCACAGTGTTGTCAGTGGTGGTACAAATGTACCAAATGTGAGACTTTTTAATAGAAGATAGTACTGTGAGACGACGTTTGATTTTTTTGCACGGTTTTTTATCGCTAGGAATTTCTAATTATTGAATTTCAATTGTTGTGTTTATTGTATACAGGCCATTTCAATGAACAGGAACCACTTCATAGCTGAATTTAAGCACAAATCGTCAAATAGGTCAATTTCTGTTTTGAGGGGGACACATTTTGATGTCAAATGTGACTTTGTTGTGTCAACTACCAGTCCCAGGCAGCCCCAAACTTAATCTTAAATTGTAAGTAGGGGTCGGTGAAAGGTCTTTCAATTCTCTCCCTGACGGTATAAATTGTTTTAATTAATTTTTGAAAACAAAGATGACAGTCATACGTAATTCGTGTGGCTGAATCACTTTGTAGGGTCATTTCATTATACAAATTCTTAAGTAAATGCCCGTTTGTCCCTTTTGTCAACATCGCACACGATAAGTTCCTTGAGGTAAATTAGTGCTGAGATGTTCTTTTGTTAAGCTGCACTTTATTTTATTTTTTTTCAAAAAACCCGTTTCCTTGTGTATGGTGGTTCCAATGGGCCAGCCAATTTCTGTATCTTTATTTGTTGTGAAAAATGTAGAATTATTGTAGACATGTTGGGTTAATAAAATAATTATGACATTGAAAAATGATTTCTGTGATACTTATATGTATATTGTGGCAAGAAAACGTCAAGTATGGTACTCTTTGACTGTTGTTTCCGGTACATTTGATTTTCCTCGACTGCCCACACTGCTTCTATATTCAGTACAACTTTACCTGTTGAGTTGAGAGGGCTCCGTCTTTTACTATTTAAATCAAACTTTCTTGGACACCACTGGTTTGTTAGAATTCATAGAAACGTATAGGGAGCACTAGTGATTTTGTTAACAGAAATGCTAGAAAAGCAGCCCAGGCAGACGTACTGAAAATAATTCTCAAGCATGACATTTTCCTTTTCCTATCAATAGTAACGTATGATAAGGACATTTTCAACTAATACTGGTGTGATTAACACATAAATGTTCTGGATCGATAAGTGCGCAATCTCAGATGTCTGTCTGGCTTTTGCTATTGGCTAGAACCACAATGGTCAAAGCGTACTAGAACCAGTAGAGACAGACATATACAAAATTATATATGGGAGAACGATATTGTTGTCTAGCTTTGATGACTGAATTTGTGAACAATAACTTTGAATATAGGTATACAGAGGTGGTAAAGCGATTAGCCCTATAGCAGAAACATATGCAAAAACATCTTCTTAGGACCTTTATGAAAGTTAAAGCGAGATATAATCGACAGAGCGTTGAAGTGGTAGAATATTTTCCATCGAGACTCTCCCTACTCTTCTTATCACTACTAAGAATATCCCGCCTCTGGATCAACACAGCATGCTAGATCAACAAATGCATTATTAAACATTGTATATCATTGTCTACTTTATGCGTATGATGGGAATCATGTACCAGGCCCATATCGTTTTTTAATAGATCAGACAAAGACTGTAACATGTCATGTCCTATAGAATTAAAAATCATACACAGAATAATGATTCTTATACAAATGATACAAACAACTTGCTGGTTATGCAGTTATATAGCACAGTTGGTTAGGATTAAAGTCGTAGCCCTGAAGTCCGTGGTTCAAGACCTGATTGTTAGCTATCAAGAAGCGGGGTATTCTTATAAGAGTAGAGAGCATGGACTTATAATACATGGACTCCGAATCCCTATACTAAACAACGGTAAAATTTCGTACACACCAAGTTTTAAGGACAGACAATAGCTCCGGGCAAGTTGTCTCTTTCTAACACATATTATATAGTAGTACAATCTACCGAATTCTATCGAATTTTAATGATTGGTTGTCTATGGCTACACTAACTCACGATCAGTTGGAAAGAATAAGACTGCCCCGGCACAAGTTATCTGTCTCTAAAAATGGTAGGCTACACTCCTTCCTACTGCTATTCGGAGTCCATAGTAGGGAGAGTCTCTTTGCAAAATATTCTCCCACCTCAACGCTCAGTCGATTCAATCTCACTTTAGCTTTCATAAAGGCCGTAGAATATGTAGTTGCTTGTCTTTCTGTTGTGGGACGAAGCCTTTTGCCTTCTGTGTATATGGGTAAACATCGAAAGCACATGGAAAAACTATAGTTGGATCCCTTTTAGGAGCGTGAGTGGTTGCATTCATGCGACTGTAGCCGTAGAACTTCATCCTACACATCGGATGTGAATGGCGTGCCAAAGATCTTTGTATATTCCAGGGTAAATTACACTCAAGTGTAGTACATCACACAATATGTGTATTTTTTAAAGATTTTTGTTCGAATATCCAATAGTTATTTTCACACATTCCATATGAATAATGTGAATAAATTTTATTTTTTTTTATTTTTATACGAAACAACTCAAAAATCCATGGAATTTTACCTAACTTTTTTTGTGCAAATAATAAAAGTAGTCCGCATATTTCAAACTGATGATAATTTCATCGATTATAGCAAGAAGTAGCTATAAAATCTATAGAATTTTAATAATAAAGAAAAATGTACAAATAGTGTAAAATAACGTCAGCTTATCTTGTAATTTAACCTAGAAAGCTATTCGAAGATCTATCGAGTTTTTAATAAAAATAGTTGTATTGTTGGAAATCGCTTTAAGGATAAATCTATCTCAAAGCTGAACAAGAAATGTTTTTCTCGAAATTAAAACTGATGGAAAGCAATAAAGAATCATTATAGCGTAAAATTGATCTTCAATATCGACATTGCCATCAAAAACCACATTTTTGATCAGTTTTTATTTTTCAACATTTTTGATTATGTAAACTAGGAGTTAGGTTGATCAAAAAAAAATAAATTTGTACATTATTACCGATGAAGAAGGTTAGGCAGGTGTCTCTTTCAAATTTTTTTAATTTTCCCATATCTTCTAGTACTCGAAAAAATAAGCGACACGTATTTTCTATACTGCCGGAAATTCGGTTTTAAGTGGTTAAACACTCACTAAAAGCACTGAATTAATTGAAATTTTCCATAAAAATATTGGATTCTTTTATATAGTCCTTTTTTGGGGGGCTTTGTTTCTTGAGTATGAACTACCCCTATACTAAATGTTTTTTCTATACTTATTGTTAGAAAAAAAACAATGGTCAGTTTATCATAATAATAAAATTACTATATTTGATAGACAGTTACTACCTCCATGAATCAGTACTACCTCTATGCAGTTTTCAATATTAAAAAAATATTTTTACAGTACAATTTAATTGAGTTTTCCTACAGATGATAAGCCATTATTAAACAGGGTCACAAATTATATAAAAATTACGAAATTCGTATGAATATGTTGAAATTGAATTCAGGATAATAAGTTTCCTTTGTTTATTCAATGATAATTACGTTTGGGACAAGTAACTTTCAAAAATTATACTGTGTTTACTCGACACGGATTCGTAAGGTGGACCCTATACATATTTCTATCTCATTTAATCACTGCATTACCACGTACGTTGGCCATATCTATGCTGCTCTGTACCCTCGGCCCCCACGTTGGAGTATATGAGAACACTGAAACAGCTACAGTACGATTGACTGATTATACTAGCCCACATTATTTTTGGAATATATTTTAGATTTTTTTATAATGAAAGTATTTTTATTATTAAAAAGATGTTTGCCATTTAATTTTACTTATATACGACTGTATAACTAGAATGTATGTTATTCAAAAATTATCGCTACAATTTTATACTTTACGTTCAAAGAGAACCCATGGCTCATGAATATATTAAATCTGACTCTCTTAATTTAACTCTGTCTACTTTAAATTTCCCTGCCTTCTAAAACAATATTACAAAACCAGAATCGTTATATTTTGAGATATAATTAAAAACTACACTGTATCTATACTGATTGAAAGATTTAAGTTTATGGCATTGAAATTCTCCCCATTTTAAAACTGGCAGCTCTGACATTATTAATGTCACAGTGTTGGTGGTGGATAGTGAAACATTCAACCCAACAGTCGGAGTTAATATGTGTCGGCTCTGAAGAAATATTGGTCGCGTTCATATTTTAAACTTCGTTCTATTCAGTACAGCAAAACGTATTCTAGATAGAAAAAAAAACTAGATTTTAACTCAATACAGATTTTAAACAGCTAGTCAAGACTGCTATAACCCATAGTGTGTTTGTTTGACCGATATTTTTTCCTATCTTTTTTCTGAATGTTTAATTAAAATAGAAAGTCGCTTTCAGATATTATACTTCAGACGTTTTATAAAAAATATATTTTTGATAAAATAGATTTACTGGCAAACATTTTTTCTAAAAGAATAGTTGAAAATAACCTTTCGAATATTGTTTATTTAAGTAAATTGTGTATGCGATGAGTACGGTCCTGTAGCTCCTTGTGCACTGTTTTACTTTACATTCATAAGTAGGGTGCTGGCACTATTTCATATCTGCTACCTACATCTGACATTCGCGCCGCATGCTTCATTTCAAAATACCATCTTTCATTCTATTCTTTTTACATTTACATTTTAGCACGCCTTTCGTATTTTTTACTATGTTCAATGTATCATGACAGTTCTAAGTTAGAAAAGACTTCCAAATTCAAGAAAAACTTTTTTTACTTACAATAAGTAGGTATGTACGTGTCCAACCACATGTAGATATTTTATATTAGTGTAGATACAATTTGTATTTGATACTTATCAGAAACCTACCCACATGTTGCAGCTCTTCACGATTTCATTCCTCACATATTTGTTGTTAGTTGAAGAGAATTTAGAATAAGTTGTATGGGATAAATTTTGATTGTAACATTCTTTACTGAAACATTTTGCAAACAAGTTATATACGATCTTTTGCACTTTTTGGCAGAATATTTATATACTTGATGGGATCTTTTTGAAGCTCAAGTTTAAAACAAAAAACAAAAACAAATGTGTAGATATATTTATCAATCTATTATGGTTACCATTGATTCGATTTCGTTTTATTGCATTCATATTTACTATAAAATGTTGACATTTCTTATTGCATGATTTTTATGAGTTGCCCTTTGAACGACGAAATTTACGTTGAACATTTCGGAACTAGCCTTTATGAAATAATAAACTTGAGCTTTTAATAACGTTTTCTTTCTCAGCTATCGCTATAAAACGAAATACAGACAAAGTATTTTCAAATATTACCAATTTAGAATGATTTTTCAGGTTTACATGTAAATACAGTCTAAAATTTTAAGATTTTCGACATATAGTTGAATATGTAGTTCATAAGCTCCCAGTGATTTAGAAGTTTTACCGTTTATCACAAATTATTCACAGACGTTTATATAAGTCCTATTACTGTCAGTATTTTTCAGAACGAAAAGTGAAAAAAAATCGTCGTTTGTTTGTACACACTATCCAAATATTTCGCTTTAATTGTGCCACAGATGATTATGTCGATACATTAATTCAATTAACTTTTCATGACCCATAAAAGACCATAAAAGATTATGGTACCTATATCTTAAATATTAATAGTATGGACAAGATACTAACAAAGTTCATCCTGATGTGGGGTAAACATACATGTTCATTTAAAAGTATGATAATGATATTTTTTAACACTGACACAGACTAAACTTTACTGTAATAAACGGAGTCGTCAGTGATTTAAGTAAACTGTATGTGCTTATTTTACACAAATATTCTAATTTTTCCAAAAACAGATGTAAAAATTTAAAAATTGTGTATAGTAGACGTCAAATGGAGTTGTACTTTTAAAAGTTGGCAAATGTAGATATTTCTTTCTTCTTTTTTTTAGAAAGAAAAGCGATTACTCTACACTTGACGCTAAAAATATTTAAGATTGGCTGATTGTTAAAATAAGATGTCTGCTTCACGTTTCTTAATGTTATCTCTTGATATTTCATCATAGATTTAACAATATACCTGATGTTAATTGTCAAATATTGAGACATCACTCTCAATAAAAGTAATTGATTGGCCAATTTCAGTTATGATAACTCGTCATTTATAATTTAATGGCGGATAATGTTTTCACTTTCAGAACATTTCTCTCTGTCTGTTCATCACTTCTCCTTTTAATTTTCTTTATGCTCTACTTGCGTCGTTCATTATTTGAAATTTGATTAAATTATTCTCCACCGATAGGGTAAGTAATTAAGGGAATGATCATTATCCGGTTCTGCTTCGATCACAAAAGGAGATCAACGCCAAATACATTTGCAATTTCAATTCAGACATAAACTTGCAATTAATCAGTTTCACTGTTTTTCCTTAACTTTCAGTTCTGGATTCTGTTTCATTTATTTTATTCTTTAAAAATTAATCTCCTTTCAAAAGATCCGGTCTAATTCTTTTACAATTTTGATTCTTCAGTGATTACAAGTTAATCGAATTTTTGAATGTGTAGCTGCTGTGTTGCACGGATAAATTTAATAATCTTGGATGTTTGCAGTTATTATCATATTTACCAGTGTATTATAGAATGGCTGAAATTTCTATAAATATATCTATCTTGCCATTATCCTACGGGAAAAATGTCATGTTATGAAAGATGGTGACCTACATAAAATTTGCAAGTTTACAAATGCAGTGCGTACTATATTCTTCGATAGATTGAAAGTGATGTTAAACCGGTTGGAAAATAATTCACTCTGATAAATCGGATATACGAAAAAATTAAAGGTAATCCTAGCAAATGGCTTCTCCAAACACTATCTACCAGATACAAATAGACGAGGAGAGAAATATAGAGATTGAGAAAAAGAAAAATACTCTGATGTAGACTTATCCCTGCAACCTATTAACTATTAAAGCCAACAGATATTAACGGTACGGATCGGTAACTTGAATATTTCATGTACGTTACCGCTGTTCATAACCTTGTTTACTGGGTTATATGTGGGAGTATCAATCACCGGGGTATTCTCGTCTGATCCAACGTTCTACATGAAAACTTTTAAATTGATACTCACATATGCAAGTAAATTGCTACTGTAAAATATATCTTACTCAACATTGTCTCCTTCTACGTGTTAATTAAGCTATCTCAACCAAACCCTTCAAACCGTTTCAATTAAGAAAAGAAATATGCATAGACAGTAACATATTTCCCTGTTGTTATTTTTTGGTTTTCTAAAATTACATGAGCATAATATGTTGTTATCCGTAGTTTGCAGTGTAGAACTTCATCTTTTGAATGTTATTGTACTCAAGTTTATATGAGGCACATGCTAGGCTTTTATTATTAGCTCTCTGGGTATGTCTTCTAAAAATGCACAAGAAAAAGTAATGCATTCAGCAACCATGATTATGGCAGATAATGACCGTGTTATAATGAACTTATTTCTCTAGGTCTAGGTGTTCTTAATACACAAAACAAACTGATTAGTTCATCCAGTCATACTTAGAGGCTTCATTTTAACATATACCATACGTACACAATATCAACAGTTTTATTATTTCCTTTGTTAGTATATGCTTGTAGTGAGCTTGAAATATCTATAACTGACTCAATTTATCGAGCGTTCTATAAAGCTGAATTTAAATAAAAACAGTATCTTTGTCGTTACCTGTCAGAAAAAAATAAACCTGTAGTAATTGTAATGTAAATAATTTGAAAGAACAAACACTCCATAACAAATCTGATTCCAAACTACGGAATTCTGGCACCAGAAATTCGGTGTTAATTTAACCAAAATTCCTTTTTCTAATAATGATATCTGTGCAAAAGGTACAGGAGTTGAACAGAATGACAACCAACAGCAGCAGCACGACTACATTGTTATTGCCGCCGGAAAAATGTTTATTTATCACTCCCTCGAATAATGGAACAATTGTAACGTTTAATAGTCGACGGCAATGTGTTCCAGATAAACCAACCACATCTTACCAAGTAATTTATAGAAACTGTAATTTATAGTACTGATTTCAAGTCAGAAAGTGTTGTAGAGATAAAATTAATTATTACAAGGAATCTCTAAAGTTGTTACAATACAAGTAAGAAATAGTAAGAAGTAAACGAAAGCTATAAATTATACGGATACTTATGAAGGTTTTGACTGCTTAGTATTTAGATTCATATAATGCATATTTCATTGTTAGAAATATCAAAATGTATGATTCACTATTATTAGGACAGCATTAATTACTAATAGTGTTAATTAACAATAATTGAGAATGAATAATATGTAATAGTAGCTAGCTATGAGGTCATAATGAAAACTGTCTAGTGCGACATAAATTCACTAATTGACCCCTATCCGCATCTGGTTAGACCACAAACGTGATGGTAGTTGGTGACATGCGATTCCCGTGATGCATATCTCATAAACCGACTACATTTCCATCAGAAGCATGCCGTTGGGTATGAATGCACTGACATTCCTCCTATCAAATGGATATAATAAAGCACGGTTGTATATACATACGTGCCTTTGGGGCATTTCATGCTTACTGTCTAAGTTAACATTAAAGTTCATTGAAAAATATCTCCCATCCATTGACAAATTCTTTTTTCCTATTATGATTGCATGAAAAGAATTGATGATTTATTTTTTACTTTTCCAGCAATAAATTCCTATTTTACTTACTCATCACTCATCAGTCAATTGACAAAGAGAAAGTAGTTTTAAATAATAGCCAGTGTTATTAGGGAAAAACTTGTCCAATAATAATTGTTGTCATATCTCATCCTAGGCGAAAGACGTAATTGATAGATAATGGAAATATGATTTTTGCATTATTGTGTGATTAGCGCACTTTTGGGATTTCTGTTAGGTGTGTACGCAAAAGTTCTACTGGTGTTTTCTTTAATTACCTATAGAGAAAAAGGTTAAGTGCTGCTTCAAAAATTTTATTAACAAAAAAATAAAATAAAGCTGTCCAAACGAAAGGCAATTCTACAAATATAGGTGTTTCTTACTGTAACTGAAGATTGCTCACAACCTAAACCACTATGGAATCGTAGTATAGAATTGATTGTCTTATCAATTGATTCAATTTTGATTTTGTATGGTGCTTTTCACTTGAAAACAGTTGTTGATCAAATCAATAGGTTCACAACAATCTCGTACTTTGTAAATAGCATAGTTTCTACTACCTTTAGGTATCTGTTTTTGCTATAAAAATTTGTTCATTTATTATTTTTTTTCTATTACGGGTGTAATCTTAAAAATAAAACAACAAACAACAAAACGGCACATAATAATGAAGAAACAATGGAGGTTACATAAACATGGGCTGTATATCTAACAATTTACGTAAAGAGTAAATTCTTAGAGGGTAAATACAAAGACAGCTGTACAGGGTAGAACTTCCCGCTCTCCATTAGTATAATTGCTGAAACTCAACCCTGACTGGTACTGTATTATCAGTATGCACGTAAAATATATTTAGATGACTTATGTATTGCACAAAAACAACAATACCTATTTATATATCTTTCTCAATTTTCTGTTTGTTTATATTTGTGTTGCATTATGAATTTCATATCACGTTGACGATTAACTCAAGTAGGAACACAATAAAAGCTATATAGCAATAAAATGTGATGTTCTCTTTCGTTTTTCTTTTCATTTCCGCATAATATCTGGATTTATCATGTTGTTGTCTTTCTTGTTTATGACCGGAATAATTCATTAAAATATAAGCAATAGTAATTTACTTGCAAATCTAATCCCTCTCATTTTGCCTCCCGGTATTAACTAATTAATAATTGTCGAGATAAATTTGCTAGATACTGGAATGATTTAGTGTTTGTAATAAATAAACATGCGGTATAGTTGACTGGAAATAAATCTCTTAAGATATTCTACCGAAAAATATTGAGAATATCAGAAATAAATCAACTTTGCATTTATCAAGTATTTGTGTAAATATTTCTGTTCAATTCATCTCTAATTAAATTTACATCTTTTCTTTGTATTATGAACATCAAGCAAATGACCAAGTTAAACTTGACATCTTCTTATTTGTTGTAGATGAAGGTACTCATTCATTTATTAGGTATGTACAAGACTTAGTTGCAGACCGTATACATTGGACTGTAATGATTCTCATGGCTAACGTCTTTGTCATATAATAAGTTAGTTGAGAAGTTTATACACGAATGTTAGATGAAACTTTATGAGAACTGTCGTAAATTAATATACCCAATAATATTGGACAAATTCTGTAACTATACAATCTCTCATTGGCACAAACAATGGCCCACACTAAATAATCTCGTTATAATTAGTCTTGATACCAATTTGTTCCATTGAATAGCCAAGTTGCTCGTAGAGAAACTCAATCGTGTACCATTATAGACGTAATATATTTAAGTTATTTAGATCATGATCTATCGAATTTATTTAATAGTAATCTCTCTCTCTCTCTCTCTTTTCTCTTTCCTTCTCTTCCCTCTCTCTTCTTTGTATCTGCATCTGGTTAGGCTTGTAATTGTTTGTCAGGCCACTTAATTTGTTGTTGATAATCAAACTGACTGACTGACTAACTAAAAGTTGGTGATACTCAATTTGAAACAAATGGAAGCTGCCGACTTAGAATTAGTCGAATGCATTATCTAACCATAATTAACAATTTGTGAAATTTAGTGGATAACCAACTGGTATGTTAGTGTTCAATGTTTAGTTCATCGATAATTCAAATGAAGGCATTTCAGTAATCATGCTATGGCTAACCCATGCAATATATCTTTGAAATAATTGATACAAGATTTATGCCAAATATTCTTTCCATTATGGATAAATAAATTCATCTATAAGTATTGTGTATCAAATTATTTCTACTTAAAGAAAAGTTAAATTAAAAACATGAAGATTAATTAGTACTGACTTTTATTAAACTATGAAACGATTTCAAGCTACAGGTATACCTACTAACGAAATTAAATTTTAATGATCACTACCAACCTCGGCTTCATTTTACATAATTATTTCCTGGCCATTTTTCTAATTTAGACAAATACTATAATCGTTATCAACAATATTGTGTTTTTTAATTCCAATATTCCATCTACCATCAATAATGTAAATAACTCCTATGGGTATATACATAGGTACGTATTTCCCCCCAGTAAAATTGCATTTTAATAATAATTCAATTAGTGACTGTTAGCTTATAGCCAATAACAATTCACTCCCACATTTATACAGTCCTGTCAACTAATATATGCAATATTCAGGATTTGCAATTTATCGGTAATAGCTTTTCCATGTTCAGATAATTTCACCACAATCAACTTATATGTAGCTAGATAGGACAGTTTTGGATGATTCAGAAATAATCATTGATTTTCAAACTCTTACGCCTACTTCATTCAGATTGCTTTAGTTTTTATTAGGAATAAAAGTAGGATATAAAAGGGAATTCTTGAAAAGAATGCAGAATATTGTACCAGTTGTTGTGTTATATTTAATAGCTCATTGTTCGAAAAAGGAAGTCTGCAATGTGTATTCCAAGAGCACTTTTTCTAATTTCTTCTTCATTTATTATAATATTCAATATACAGACTGGTCCATTAAAACTAAACACCCAGAAGATGGGCGTTTTTAAAAAAAATTAAGTGTAACTTTACATGAGAAGACCTCAGCATTAATTTACCACAAGGGTTTTTAACTGCATGTTTCCAACGAATTATGAAGACCGCTTCAGAGACGTTCGAATATAGTAACAGATAAACGATAGAAAATAATTGGTACCATAAGAAATGAAGGAACTATCAATAGATGTGACTTTTCTATAAATATTCTCCTGTGTTCTACAGGATTCTTCACTTTCTCTAAAATGAAAATTCACAAACAGTAGAAGCAATTTTTAAAAACAAAAATAGTATCTATACGTAATTCGTGAACACGAATTCAATAGTTACGGCATAGGGTCATTATAAAAATTTCAAAGTGAATGTTCGTTTGGCCCTTTTGCAAACATCGCACACGAAAAGTCCCTCAAGGTAAATTAATGCTGAGGTGTTCGTATGTAAAGCTACATTTTGATTTCTTTCGAAAATGCCCGTCTTCTTTTAGACTCTGTATAGGTACCTATGTATAGTAAATCTCGATACAATCCACTATATGTATACTTCTTTAGATAAATTTCAAATTTTCAAACTCTAATTGGTACTATTAGGTACGGATAATATTTTTCCGATTCGTTTTGTTTATAATCTTCTACATTAGAATATCAGAAGCCGGCAGCATCCAATTATACCCCATGGGAAGCGTAAAACGCTAAACATACGCCCCGTGTACAGTAAGAAATAAGTAGATTTAGAGATTATCTACAACCGTATTATAGAACTCATATCCAATAATTTTATGGTTATAAAAATGTCATTAATTAGAAAGTTTATCCAAAACAAATTTGAAATGAGCAACGTTTTGGACAACTCAACTCTCTTTAAATAATTTAAACTCTGTAATGTTTGAAAGTTTGCTAGTCTGTAATTTGAGTTTAGGAGATTTCAACGAAAAGAAGTAAATTGTGCGTTTATATTTCAAATAAAAATAAGCTTCGACCGCAATTTAAACTTATTCCAGTGATATATCTTGAGCTTTTTTTATTGTGTCTCGCAAGCTATCTTGCCAACAGAACTCTAATGTAAAATAATTGCAATGTCATTTGTGACATATCAAAGAAAAGTGAAATTAATTGTAGAACATTATTTTTATTTTTCGAATCGGCCTCGCTTAAGTTCATACAAAAGATACCCATTTATAATAAATATAACCGTTTAATTTGAAATATAACAAACTATAATCATCTTAAATCTTACAGTCATATAAACAGTTACTCTAATTCAAAGCGAAAATACCCTTAATGCGGTCCTGTCAAACCTTAGGTTGCCTGCTAGTGTCATGTTGATGGACTATTGTGCGGTTACAATGGGTTTATCACGTTCTATTGTTGCAGTGTCTCTTTGTGTTGGCTTTTACAGTGTGTGCAACATTTGCTCTGGACTTCCGATACAAATCATCTGCTACACACTTACCGTCTTAACCCACCCATTTAGTTATCATATTATCAGGAGACTGACCTGAATTTAAATTTATTATACCTACTCGTACAAACGTATCTTCTATTAATCAAGAATAACTAATAAAGCTGACAAATTCACTTAATTATAGAAGTACCTACCTAAATAAAACAAAATGAAAATTTATTATCTAACAGAATATATATGTGCATAGGAAGATAGGTATATCATTATCAGATTGTCAAATGTGAGCCTCAATTAATCATGAGAAAGCAAAATTGAAATTTTAAAAGTATATAATTAATGTTTTCAATTTCATGAAAATGTTTATTTTTTATTATCTTTTAATGATACAATTAGAGAGGGAAAGAAAAACAAGTAATGCAGACATTTTTAATTTTGATGGGGCGATATTAGACGGCGTAAGCTCTTGAAACAGAAAGTGGAAAGCGTTGGCCACAATAGCACAAGTGATCCAATTAGTCTGGATTCAATTACAACGGAAATATTCAGAATATTGTTACAAACAAGCAACTTACTACCCTCTAATGATATTATTTTAATAAATTCGTTATGAAATTAATAAGGACCACTTAATTCATTTAATTTGAACTTGAATTTTTGTCTTTTAGACATATTACAAAATAGGATTATCAAGGTAAACTCAAGTTGCTTTTAAATTTCTATTCATGCTCTTCTATGTTTCCAGATTAAGATTAAGCAGGTAACTAACGATTTTCGTAGTGTGCGTGCTAACTACTCAATTATGTCAATAGCATATTGTTCCTATTTGAACTAAGCTTCAAGTGAACACGCTTCACTGTTATCAAATCATCTCAGAGAATATAACTATGTGGAAGAAAAACATAGTGCTCCGCCGTTGTGCAGTTATAAAGGAGGTAATTAATTAGCGCAAACTCGGTATATCGGCCACGCGCGATCTTAATGCCTTTAGGCTATCCTATGCCAACATAATGCCTTACGTTCTTTGAAACATCTTGTTTGCATAGAAATATGTCATATTGTTAAACTTTAATTGATTAAATTAGCACTACTATGAACCTAAATCAATTGTTATTTTGGGCCACTTCAACTAAACCTATGGATACAAATTGGACGTGAATTATTAAATATACACCTACATTCATGAAGATTTACCTAGTGTTAATTTTATACATTGAGGTACATGATTCATTTTTTATGTTTTTATTTAGTTCAGAATTGCAATTTTATATATAGTAGAGTTAGCAGTTTAGGTATTTGGTATTTCAGACACAAATACAACTCTTCCAATCATCAATACAATTTGTTTATGTAAAACTCAATTTTTAGTCATTTTTTTGTTTGCACAATAGTTAAAAGACATTGTCACTTTATATATTTTTTCTTGAATGATAGACTAAGAGGAAGGAATCACTACCATAACAGTACTAGTAAGAAATAAATTTATTAGGTTTGCAAGTTCTCCAGGCCGTAACGAATGACCTTTTCCTAACTCACGAACAAAACTGGATTTTACGTTCTCTGATTTATATTTTCACCAGTTACTGTTAAAGCGCAGAAAGATATCAAGTTTAATAGATGAGGATCAAATCCAAATACAAACTAATCGAAATTCTTGGAACATACAATTGTGAAAAATCCAACTACTGCTATGTCAATAAATTACTTGGAATCTCTCTAGTAGATATAAGTTATACAGTCGTATTGTTGCACAAATTAGATAAAAAGTTTAAATTTAACATCCAGCCGAACCTGGAACTCTTCTCGACTTAATGTTATTGGATACGAAAACCTTGTTATACATATGTAGCTGGAAGGGAGATTTCTATGTGCCTTTCAAAATATTGTTATTGTGAATCTTTTCAAGAAGAATTTGGAAACTGTACTTCCGGAAACTGTATATGCGACAAGTAAAGTGAAAAATTAGATCAAGATATATAGGAGGAGCTTATATGTGTTTATATTTTAGAGCTATTTTTATGTGATGAATAAAATGAAGTTATTAAAAAAGCTTTTAGTAGGTACCTACATATATGTATAAGAAAGCTGTCAGTAAGTACATTCAACTTATCTCTATCCTATACATATCACCAAATTTACAGATATACGTCTTATGTATTCTGTTTTTTCTTCTAATTGATAATGACTGTTTTAAAATTTGATTGTCTAACATGAGAACGGACTAGCCAGACAAAGGTTTCAATTCAATTCTATTTCGTATCTATTTGTAGGTATTTATTGTAGTAGCATTCAATTTCACTTACTCAACAAAACCCAATTTTTTTCTCACAAAAACTGCGATTGTTTATTTTCAACCAGTACGTTCCAAAGCAGAACTATATCTTTTCTTCTTCAGAACGTGACCGGATCTGCGATTATTTTGCATATTCTTTTACTGCTTAATTAATGTTCTATTTATGATATTAACAAGCATAGTCAATACCAGAGCAGGACCACCGACTTAGGAATTTTGCAAACTTTAACAATGGTATTTCAGTATTTAAAATTGCGACAGAAAGATGAACTGTTTAATAACTTCTACGTACGATGTGAGACATCTGATAACATCACAAAACTGCAATAGTTCCCGTTTTTGATCCATAATAGAAATGACAAATTGATCAAAAAGCTGGAAAACATGACTCTTTTCAAGGTTTCTTGAAAGTGTATTAGTCGTTCGTTAACGTTGTTCGCACATGAAGCGTCGTTTTTGTGACTGAAAGCCATTCTTTTCAACTTTTTTTATGAACATACAAAGTGAGTCGTCCCTATTAAAGTTGAAATGGATATAACACATCGACTACAAAACATCTTTCTAGATTCTCTGTATGAATAATAGCTCGGCTCGTTAGTTCAACATAAACGTTAGCAGTATAATGCTGACTATGCTTCCCTTTTCTCTGATGATAGTATCACCAATTCAAAATTATATCTATATTTCATCTGAAGCCACAAACTTGGGACATATTTGTTAACGTTGAAGACATTAATTTTTATCTGAGATGATATCGAAAACTATCTAGGGACAGATTTAGTACTCCCAATTGGAAATTCAGGGCAAATACTGTCCACAAGGCAGTATCGCTAATGTCAGAATAGATAAAGTCACATGGTTTCATAATTATTTAAAATTAGAAATAAGACTGATTCTTCCCAAGGAAGTCCTTTTATTGTTAAATTACAACCGATAGATAATAAAGCTGTTTCATTGTTGCTGTTTTTGAATTTTTTTGTTTTTTAAAATACTTTCTATTTCAATTCTCAATAAAATGAATTGCACACATGAAAATTAAACTTCCTGACGATACATGCACCATTAATCAACGAATTATTTTAAGAAATAAGTCGATTAGAGAATCATCAATAACTATTTTTTTACGCTTTTCTTTCTCTAGATTGTCGCAATACTTCAGTTTCTTTTAGCGTATCCGAAATAATTAATTTCTTTCTCAACTAATTGATTACGGCTTTTCAAACTTTTATCGAATAAAAATACTCTGCTTTTTTAACATTCCTACAATGAATATGTTTTTTATGTAAAAGAAGTGACAGTGTGAGTCAGTTTACCAATTAATTATGATAGATCAAAAGACAATTTGGAATATAGTGTAAGTATTTTTAAAAAGAAATAAACTGAAGTCTGCCTCTGATAGTTCAACTCTATTATCTATGGGTAACATTTTTAGTACAAAATTGATCATGACGTGTTTCGTTGACATTTGAAAATTGAAAAAGCATAAATGACAACATATAACTGAAAATATGAAAATATATACCATATGATGCTAGAGCACTTATCTGTATTCTGGGAACTCCCGAAACGCTCTCAACTACTTAACAGGAGAGAGTGTGTATCAGATACTATATATGCATGTCAAAGTTTAGCTTTCATAAAGGTTGCTAGTGTCTCCGACAGTTTCACATTTCAGTTATATTATTCTCGTTAATGCCTTTAAGTGAGGAATTTTAATTAATATGGAGTTTTATTATACACCCAAGTATAAAAATTCATCAGAGAAACAAAGAATCTTTTGTTATAAGTAAGTTTTGCTATCGTAACGACATAATATGATCTTATTACAATTTCTAAAAAGTACCTACTAGAAATTTAATAAATTGCTCTACATTTTAAAAATTATAACGAAAGGTAGACAGTATATTGTACCTGAAATTTAATATATTGTGGGTTATTTTACCACTATTCCGCAGTATTTGAATGATGTAATTTTCAAGAAGTTTTGATTATTTTAGTTGGACTTTGCGAATTTTCTAATATAGGTACGTAAGTTATTGTACCTATGTAGGTAGCTACATAGTTTTTTTATATTTCATTTCACAAAATGCAGTGAATGCTTTTAACACCTCACTAGAATAGTAATACATAGTTAATAGTATTAACTAAACTGTGAAATGAAAAACACGTACCTACCTATGTTGAAATTTTTATTAAACAACATGGTTTTCCTCTTTGTAGTTCCTATATGTATGTTATTATCTTAAATTACAATGTTCATGCTATATGTATAGGATGAGGCTGTATGTGTAAAAGTTACAACTTGTTTCACACTTTCTTGTTTTTTTCATAAAAAAACAATACAAATTTGCGTGATTGATCTTAGTTTTCAAAGTTGTAATAAGACTCTTATGTATAAAAACTGTTAAATTCATATTTAAAGAAAGTACATTTATTCAGTTTTTTTTTCATTTGCTTCCTATATATGCCAATCTAATAGCTGTTATTTCCTGCGAATTGCCATTATGAGTCTTTTTGGGATTAGAAGCCATTGGTAACCACGTTTATAATTATACGAATATTGCTATTTTTTAGTTTGAGTAAAATCCGAATTGTTGAGTTACATATTCTGTCCTTGTGTATTTCAGCTAAATCTGAAATTATGTTTAGTGTTTTTTCGATAACCAATATGCAGTTAATAGACTATTTCTGTAACAAAGATAATGGAGTATTTCTTGAAAAATATAATTTCTGAGACTTTTGTGTACTCACGAGTATTTACTTGTAATTCATGATAATGAAATTTGCGATCATTTTAGGACATTAATATCCATTAGAAGACTAAGGGGATTGTCTCCAGGTAAAGGTGTTTGTACAGTAGAAGTAGTATCATATTGCCAACTGAATTACCGCCAGGGCGCTAAATTAGTTGATCCATGTATAGCAATATTGCAGAACACTCTTCGTGTTTCAGTACTAAGCCCAGCAATAAATTCGATCGTAAATCTATAATTTACGCTTTGATTTATGTGTAGTTTTGTATGTCGATGGAAATTTGTTAATAGATTAAATGGATCACGCGGTCGGTTTTAGGTTTTGAATAATCTAAATTACTCGCTATCCTTAATTAAATATGTTATATGTATATATATTTTTTTAATTTCAGTTGATAAATTACCTCCAGGCTTTCCTTTAATTACACAGTCACCAATTACAAATAAAGTTGTGGAAATTGGGCATAACACAATATTGACATGTGCCGCTGCTGGAGATCCACCCCCGAAAATCACATGGTTGAAAAATATGCTTCCCATAAATACAATCAACAACCCTCGTTATTCCATACGGGACGACATGCCAGGTAATGTAGACTTGTTTATTATTAATTGATACAGTATTTTCATCAAGGGAAATCAACCCTGCCGCCCTAATCAATATCAATATTTTCTATAAACTTTTACTGTTTATGTATAAAAGGGGTTAATTCCATTGGGACAACTTTATTTGTATATTTATCCATTAACAATAAAACTTTCATTATTATTTTTAGAATAAAAAGCTATAATTTCTCTTCTGTCAAGTTCATTCATGCACATACCTACCGAGCGTGCATAGTCAAATTTTCATTTCCATGAAAGGATAAAAGCTTCGAAATTCAATCATATATTCGTTTGAAAAACTCATCTGTTCACATGCATACAAAAATTTCAAGACAGTACAAGAGAATGTGGATTCAGTATCTACTTGAACTTCAGTTTTACCAATTCACTTTTACTAATAATTTACTCTTTAATGCCTTAAATATATTAAATTATTGTACCTACAATGTAGAGGTCTGCTTAATAATTGATTTTATCGATTTAAATCAATTCGATTAGAATGATTTATCGATATTCGATTCGCTGAAAATTTAAAATTAAGGAAGCCAATATTACAATTGAAATCAAGAAATACTCAGATTTGTGTTTTATATCAAAAGATATTTGCCCTTTGAGATTGTGGGCCTTCCAAGGAACAAGATTTACTTTTGATTGAGATCACTTTTGGTTTATATAATAAAAAGAAATGGCTATTACTAGACTGTTCATTATTTCTGAACTGTTGTTTTCTAGGAAAAGGTCCCAATTCACAGCAAATAGATTCCAACGATATTTTTTTTTGCATAAATCGATACTGAATCGATTCACCTTAAATATAGTTAAGCACACACCTCTAGTACAATACAAAGCTGTATACATACGTATAAGTCAACAAAATTTAAATTTATATATAGGTAAACATAAAATAACGTTAACTTATTCAATAAAATATGGAAATGAAAGCAATCTTTCCAGTGAATAAATCATTACGAAAAATAAGGAAAATACATTTAATGCAGATTTTGCTTGCAATACGTCACCGTATGTAGCATATTTCCCTTTCGGATTTCGTTTCTCAACGATGCTTTTTAGTCTTAAGAAATTTTCTTTCATAAATTTTAGATGCAGTGTTAAAAATTGAGAAAGAGTAGGTTAGTTCTCGGTAGGTGGAAACAAAAAAAAAAGAAAGACAATAGAGGCCACTTTCATCACCATAGCAAAATGTAATATAAGCTACCGTTCATTCTCGCCTGCATATTGATTCAGTTATTTTTGAAGAAAAGGTATATCTGTAAACGTAACGCTAACAATAACTCACATTTATCTCCGTTACCAAACTCTAATCTGATCAAATAATACTCCAACGTAGTGCATAATAAATTAAATTAAAAAAATTCTTAAACAAAAAATTAAAATTTGTATTATGTAGGTATGCCTATACGAAATCAGATTATTATTAATCCTTAAAAGCTTTTTTCTCTTCTGTGAATAAATGGCATATAGTAAAGATGTATCTATATGGGTATGTAGGTATATTTTATTTTAACCGGATGAGTAAATGGCGTTCCATGATTTAAGAGATATCTCAAAGTAATGAAGCTAGATCATAGTAGGTTCAGTAACTAATGATTTGTTCGAAATGGTGAAAGGTTGCCACTTGAATAAATATTATAAATTTGCCATAAGTACAAATAACCCAAAAATATACCTACTATCTAACTCCTTTAAGCAGTCATTGGGCAAAATAGTTGATGGTAGATTCTTGTGGTACTTTTGTACATTCTTCCAATGTTCTTTTGTTTTGAAGTTATAGTTATTTTCAATAATAATATGAGAATTATTTTAAAAAATCCTATCTAACAAGTGAAAATTATAAAACTATACGTAAAATGAATAAGTAGTGGTGTTTAACAATTGTTACTCCGATTTGTCGATTGTTTCATATTTCATAGCTTCCGTTTATTTCATACATGTTCAATCCAGCTGAATAATTTTTATCTGTAAAATTTGCTTTTCTGTGATGACTCATTTGTTGTTGAAAATAACTATAACGAACTATATGTATGTACCTATTTAGAAAAAATATATGTTGTTGTTGTCGTGAAACGGTAAAATCTATTCAAAAATTAAAATCTAGGTTGAAAATCGATTTGAATACGTGCAAAACATTCCCGAAATTGTGGAAAAGTCGAAAAAATTGAATAACTTGAAAATAAAAGAATATATCGAGAATCTGGCAACATTATCTGATCAGTTATTTTATAGGAGAATCTAAGAGACTTAAAAATTAATAAAATTGTTAGCGTAATTATTCAAATATGAATGATTGTATTGGTATTACACATACCTACATCATGTATTTATAATTTGTTGTTATTTGTCTGAATTTCTTATGTTCATTTTGTATCCCATTGTCCTTTATTTATTATTATAACAGCGAATATAGGACCCATAATTCATGCTTCGTGAGCGATAAATTTACGTTATGGAACATCTTTGACAGTGCTGTTAATATAAAATTACCATAAAGCTAGATCAATATCCTAAAATGTTCTTTCCTACCACATAAATAAATTTAATATATCACTCTAATTGGTAAACATTTCTCAACTAGGTACTATAGTATAACAGAATGAAGATAAAGTTATTTGTTGATTTTGTTCAACTATATAGTGAATGATTGCACCACCATGCATCCAAAAACCCAAGGCTGTTTACAGATATACATATACTATATGTATGTATGTTTGGTGTGCTTATATAGTGCTTGTTCGCCGGAATTCCCTAGACGGGTGGCAAGTTTCCGCGCTATAGCGCGTTTCCGGAAAGTTTCCCTAGGGACCATTAGCTTCAGTGTAGGGACTATAGTATTTCCTCCTGTCCACTGACAACGTCGCTTGTATAATCCAACTGTGTTATACATACAATGCAATGTCAATAGAATTTGCTGACCCCACTCGATTCTTTATAAAATATACACAAGAATTTACTCTCATATCATTTCGTATTTGGATGGTAACTTTATTTACAGGCACACTACAAATCAAAAGTAGTGAAGAAAAAGACCATGGGAAATATGAGTGTGTTGCTGAAAATTCAATTGGAACAGACTATTCAAAATCTTCTTTGCTTTATGTCAAAGGTATAAAAAATAAAACAAATTAAATGAAAAAGCATGAATCTCCAATTCAAAATATTTTTTTATAGTTCGAAGGGTTCCCCCTCAGTTCTCAATTCCCCCACAACCTATCAATGAAGTGATGCTTGGTGCTAATTTAAATTTAACATGTGTGGCTGTCGGATCTCCTATGCCTTTTGTCAAATGGCGTAAAGGTCTCACACAAGATCTTACACCCGAGGACCAGTTACCTATCGGAAAAAATAATTTAGAATTGAAAAATATTCAAGAATCGGCCAATTATACATGTATTGCTGCTAGTGCTCTGGGTGTTATTGAAGCTGTTGCTCAAGTTAAAGTACAATGTAAGTTAAAAACTTGATCAGTAGGTACTATCAGTTTACCAATTTAAATCTGTATTTCAGCATTACCGGGACCACCAACCAATATTAGAGTTTCAGAAATAGCTGCCACTTCTGTACGATTGACATGGTCTTATAATGGACCAGATGATCTTCAGTATTATGTTATACAGTTTAAACCTAAATATGCCAATCAAGCTTACAGTGAAATTTCTGGCATTATCACTATGTATTATACAATTAGAAATTTAAGTCCTTATACTGAATATGAAATGTATGTGATTGCTGTTAACAATATTGGACGAGGACCACCTAGTGCTCCAGCTTTTGTAACAACAGGAGAAACAGGTAAATAGTCGAAAAGATAATTAAATAAAAATAAATTATTTTTCAACAGCAAATATGTCATTATGAGCCATATTCGACAAGTGTCATACAATAATAATATAATCGTATCCATAATCATATTCTTCATAATCTTTCATCCGACTATTTATCATTTTCATGCAAACTATCCATTTTTCATACGGATTTTGTGCCTATGACTAATGTAAGTTATTTTTGAATTTTTGTGTGCCTCCTTTTACACGAATAGAATAGATTCTTACACACATACCCACTGTATTTGTGTGATATCGCATTATATGTATACCTATAGTCTTCCTTTGTTTTTGGAGAAAAATTGTAGCTTCGCCATAAAAATTAATATTGATTTCTTTTTCTAGCTGATTCGTCTTTTGGAGGTGCCAGTAAGTTTAATGTTCACAATAAAATTGTCATCAAATTATTTCTTGCATGCCACTTTTGATGTCGTCATTGTTGTTATTGAATGTCATATTATCATTTTCAAAATGCAGCTTGATTATTACAGAAACCTGAGAAAATACAAACTTATTTTAATTAATCGATTTTGTTGTTATTAAAAAGGTTTTCTTGTTTTTTTGTGAAAATGAATAAATTCATTGTTTTATTATTTTGTGTTTGTTTTTATTTCATTCTATAATTTTCATAATATTTCAGAGCCGGGTTCAGCACCTCGAAATGTTCAAGTTCGTCCATTAAGTTCAAGTACAATGGTGATACAATGGGATGAACCAGAAACGGCAAATGGCCAAGTAACTGTAAGTAATTTC
This sequence comes from Lydus trimaculatus, assembly GCA_037414755.1. Taxonomy (NCBI): domain Eukaryota; kingdom Metazoa; phylum Arthropoda; class Insecta; order Coleoptera; family Meloidae; genus Lydus; species Lydus trimaculatus. The sequence continues at coordinate 10,693 of JAZBGY010000798.1, read as the reverse complement.
TATTTCTCAATATCTCTATGAAGAAGAATTGATTGAATTTTTGTCCAGGGATACAAAGTATATTATACGACCGATTCTCAATTACCAATGGCTCAATGGGATTGTCAAGTCGTCGATAACAATCAACTTACTACAATCAACGAACTTACCCCTCATACAATCTACACAATTAGAGTTCAAGCTTTCACATCAATAGGTCCTGGTCCTCTTAGTGCTCCGGTTCATGTAAAAACACAACAAGGTTCAATTTGATTTAAATTAAATACAAATCATATGAATACATAATTGTGGTTATTTCTTTTTTCCAAATGAATCAGGTGTACCGGGGCAACCAAGTAATTTACGAGCATCTGATATTGGTGAGACTAGTGTAACTTTACAGTGGAGTAAGCCAATGCATTCCGGTGAAAATATTGTAACATATGAACTATATTGGAACGATACGTATGCAAAAGAAAAACATCATAGACGGATACCTATATCAGAGTCATATACATTGACTGGACTTTATCCAAACACATTATATTATGTGTGGTTAGCTGCTCGATCACAGAGAGGCGAAGGTGCAACAACACCACCAATTCCAGTTAGAACGAAGCAGTATGGTAAGATAAAGGTTTTTGGGGTTGATTTTGTAAGGATTTAGATTAAATAATTTGAGCAAGTCAACACTTTGCGTTTGTAATTTTATCATTCACTTATAACTGATAAGACTGCAAATTCATTTTATATTCGATTGTTTATTGCACACTATTTGAAAAATCGTTTAGTTTCATTCAATAATAATAATAATTGAATCAAGTTTACGATAAGATTGTTATATCTAATAATAGTGTGTTTACAAAAAAAAAAAAAATTAGAGGAGTTAATTAATTAGAAAGTGTGTAAGTCTTAAATGTACGAAAAGATGTCGTTCAATAGGGCTGTTTGGAAAGGAGGGTGTGTGGTTTTTTGTGAATTGCATTCTGCATGCCAGTAACTAGTCGTCAGTGGATATTAATTTGTTAATGAGCACTGCACTAAGTAATGCTATGCGTTTAATAAAGATGTGCAATTGAGCACTTTCCACATTATTATTTTTTTCCGTTTTTATTCATTATTTAATTTCATTTTAATTCATTTATTTGACTTTTTCAAGTATAATTTTAATTTTTTGATTCATAAAAGATAGAATAATTAAAATTAAAAAAAAAAAAAATTACTTTTCTTTATTTTAATATCCACTTATAAATTGAGAGTGATTATAAGAGTATATAAAAGTAAGAAAATATTAGGCTGTAAGCTTTTTGGCTTAAGTTAACACGCTAACGCCACCGTAGTACCGGGCGCACCGCCCAGCAACGTTACCGGGGAGGCGGTAAGTCCAACTGCCATCAGAGTCGATTGGGATCCACCACCAGCTAATCGCAGCAATGGCAACATTATCTACTACAAGCTACAATATGTTGAAGCTGATAGATCTGATAGTGAAGCTACTGAAGTTAAATTGAATGCTACTAGTTTTGTGCTTGATGAACTTAAAAGATGGACAACATATAGAATTTGGGTACTGGCTGGTACATCGGTCGGTGATGGTCCCAGCTCATTCCCAATCAATGTTAGAACCCATGAAGATGGTACGTTTCAGTTTATTCCATACATTATGATTTCTTTATTAAGGATATGTTGGTTAAATAAAACAAAAACCGAAAAAAAAACGAGGGTGGCCAAGGTTTTTTCAGTTGAATTTTTATATATCCTGTTCATACAGGTATAATTTCAATTTTTGATTTTTATCATTGAAAGTACTTTGGACTTACTCGTAGTAAAATATGTTGACAGCTGACAAAAAAGGAGTTTATATGTAAAGATGCCAAACTTAAATTTTATCGGTGAATTTATCATCAGTCTATCTGTCCTCTTAAACCTAGAAATTTCCTATTAATTTTTTTCAAACGTTCTTTTTCTTAGTTTACGAAGAAGATAAGCTTTCATGTCACTTTATCATTTATCTAATGGCATTGAAATGTCTATCTTCTTTGGTTTCCTAATTGTAATTTATTTTTTATTATTATGTTGTTTTTTGGCATATCCTCCGTGATATGTGTGACTTAATACAAACAGTTTTTTTTCAACCATTGCAGCCTGCCCAGGAAGGATTTTTGAAGCTGGTTTTTATAAATTATTGTATATTTTTGCAGCATTTTTTGTGAGCTCTCTTTATATACATATATATACATATATAGTTTTGTTTTTTTTTTCAAATAAATTTTTGTGGAGGAGCTCAACCAACACCGTAATCTAGTTGTAGCTGTTTATTAAAATAATTTTTAATGTTTTTACTTCTGTCTACAAAAGCGTTTGCAGGAGCAGTCGAAGGTTTTTCCACTGAATTGAATTTTTTCAGTGACTCGGTATTTCTAAAAGCAATATTTGTGTATTTTTCTAATTAATTTCAATACAATTTTGTTTTCTTTTTGAGTTGTATTATTATTATTTTTCTTGTTATTGTTTTAGCTACTCACGTTCACATGTAATGATTGCTTATTGATTTTCATTCGCACAAAGTTGCATTGCAATGGCACATTTTTTGAGTCACAATCGGCACTGTTTTTTTTTATATATATAAATATATATATACATATATATTTGATAAATATATATTTACATTTATATAAATATTAAAGTAATTATTATTTTAGTTTTTTCGTGCACCGTTTTCGTAAATTAGTATAAACACAGTTCCTAGCATGCAAATTCTTTATCCAAATCCTGCCTCAGGAGAATATTTTTTTTCTCATATCCTCTATGCCCATCATCCTCCCTTATCGCTAGGCAGCACCTCACTATCACAAGTAGGTGACATGCGCACTTTAATATGGCACATTTTATATCACATTTGACTGTGTGTATATTACACTTGCACCATTTTTTTTTTGTGTGTGATTGTATGATTGAGATTTAATACTATTAATCAATTAACAAAAAAAAAAAGAAAAAGGAAAACAAACAATTTATGAGTTTATAGATTATATTGTCACAACTATAGATTGGAGTAGAACAAAATAATCACTCCTATTTTTGATCAATACAATGTACTATATGTATAGTAACAATTTATTTTTTACTTTACATAATTCAAGTTTCTTCAGTTCAGATATATTTCAAAATTTTTATAAATAAATTGTTGAATTACAACACAACAAATCATGATATAAATATTGAGAGATCTATTCCAAAGTGTTTTTTTTTTATTATTCAATTAAAGTGGCTAAACAACGATTTAGTTTAAATCTAATTAAAGGGAGTCAATACAACATTTTAGTCTCTTTCTGTTTTGATTACTAACAATTTGTTTTGGCTCGCTTTTCTAATTAATAAAAAGGTTTTGATGCGTTTCAGGCACAGTGCTTCAAATTTGTCACATTTGAATACCAATACTGTCTACACTTGTAGTTCTATAAAAACATTTGATAGTATTGAACTGAAAGCATGTTCATGAGGTTTGAATAAATTGTGATCTTTCATCCTATCCATATGATGATACGAATCTACCTATTATAAAATAATAGTTAATACTGCATGATTTCTAAGCAACAAAATAAGAAAACATACAAAGATCATAAGCTCCTACTTCATCATTCAAAGTGTGTGCAAGTGATCGAGACACAACTAACAACAGACAAATAGTTGGACACCATTCTTTTTTTTCCACAAAACAACGTTATTTTTGCAAAATGAAAATTTTATCCACAATTTTGACCTGAATATAATCCGATTTTCCTTCGATCAGTTTTGTTTTTTTGTGGACGAGTTTTAATTTTTTATTTTTTTTGTCTCTAAAGAAAAGAAATAATGATTTTTTTGCCGAATCAATACATGTGTGTGAGTATTTTTTTGAATTTTGTAAAATACCTCCACAAGCATTTTTGTAGCGGAGATAGAACCTTTTTGACGACATACAATACATTGTAAAAATATATTGAAATGTATTTTTTATTTTTGATATTCGATAGTATTGTAACTGTCTTACAATTACCATTTTTTTTCTCTTTGACTTTTTGCATTACTCGGTTCCACAGTCGTCAGGAGTGAGTATTTTTCTCTGTTGTGTGCTATTTAGTAGTAATATTTAGTAGATCATACCGTTGATGCTTTTTTTTTCTCTTAAGAAAAAGGAAAATGAACAAATTGTGAACGTTTTAAAATTTAACCAGTCACTTAAAAGTCTATTTAGTGTCATTACTTATTAACGAGTAATCTATTAATGTAAACAGTCTTTAACAAACTGTAAAATATATTACTGCTTCATTATTCTATAAATATTGAACAATACTAAACAATAGTATTTGTTATGTACATAAAATGTTCATTTTCTTCTGTAAAACGTATTTTTCCTCCTCAAGCAGCTAGCGGGACCACTGAAATTTATATTTTCGCTAATAAATGTGTAGCTAAAATTCATAGTAGGTTCTTGTATGTTCCAATTATACTTCTGGATGAGGTAATTATTCAAGAACATATCGTGTGTTGGTATTCAAATGTTTTAGGAAGTTTTGCGGATTTTATTTTTACTGTTTATATGAATGAGTGATGAGACGACTTAAATTCAATAAAAATTTATTAAAACAATCAAAATAGAAAAAAAGAAAACGTAAAGTGCCTGCATGCTAATATATCAATGAAAATTAAGAAAGTTTATTGCAGTTTCATAACTAGTTGGTATTTCACAGTGCCTGGAGCTCCTCAAGACGTTAAAGTCACTCCAATCAATTCAACGACAATCAAAGTCACTTGGCAACCGCCACTTTCAAAAGATCGAAATGGTATAATTCTGGGCTATCACGTTCACGTACAAGAAACTAAAGAAGAGGTTTGTTTACAAATTTAACTAAAAAATTATTGTTTGACACAAAAACGTTATTAAAATTAGGGTAAAAGCTTTTTGAACGAACCGATGAAATATGATGTATTTGGTGATTCTGTACTGGAACTGAACATTACTGGTCTCCAACCAGATACGAATTATGCAATTCAAGTAGCTGCATTAACTCGAAAAGGCGACGGTGATAGAAGTACTCCATTCAATGTTCGTACACCTGGCGGTGTGCCAAATCGACCAGCTTTAACATTAAAGTAAAGACCTTTTCATATTTTTCCTCTTTTCGGCTGCAATAATATTTTAACTGTTTCTTTAGGATCATTGAACGTGAGCCAACTGTAACTATCGAACTGGAATGGACCCGACCAACACAAACTTATGGTGAACTGAAAGGTTACCGTCTCCGATATGGAGTCAAAGATCAAGAATTAAAAGATGTCATTTTAAAAGGTTACTTTGTGAAATTTTATAATTCAATAGAAATATTCATTCAAAAAATACATCACAGGCACACATACAAATACATATCGAATCAACGATTTAGAGCGTGGGGTTGAATATGAATTTCGAGTGGCTGGTCAAAATCACATTGGAATCGGCCAGGAAGCGATCAAATTAATGCAAACCCCGGAAGGACCCCCAACGGGACCACCAACTAATATCACGTACCGTTTCCAAACTCCTGATGTCGTTTGTGTCACGTGGGATCCACCAACTAGAGAACATCGTAATGGTCAAATTATAAAATATGACATACAGTTCCATAAGAAGTCTGACCACAATAATATTATTGTCAGAAACGTGTCGCATACAAAAGCTGTTTTTACTAATCTTGAAGAAAATACTGAATATATATTTCATATTAAAGCTTATACGAGTCAAGGAGCAGGACCGAATAGTGAAAAGTTTACAATACAAACAGATCGGGATATTGGTAGAGCACCAATGTCAGTGAAAGCTGTAGCAACGTCTGATTCAAGCGTTGAAGTTTGGTGGGAACCTGTGCCTTCTAGAGGAAAAGTAATAGGCTATCAAATTTTTTATACAATGACTGCTGTAGAAGATCTGGATGAATGGCAACAGAAATCTGTCGAATTAACAGAATCAGCTGATTTAGTTAACTTAGAAAAATATGCTCAATATGCTATTGCTGTTGCTGCACGGCTGAAAAATGGCCTGGGACGGTTATCAGAAAAGGTTACTGTTAAAGTTAAACCAGAAGATGTGCCATTAAATTTACGAGCACATGAGGTCTCAACACATTCAATGACATTGTCTTGGTCACCTCCTATCCGTTTAAATCCAATCAAATATAAAATTTCATTTGATGCGATTAAAGAATTTGTTGATTCACAAGGGATTACTCAAACGCAGAAAATTGAAAAATCTGAAATTTTCTTGAACGATGATGTAAAATCTCATACAATAAATAATTTATCTCCTTTCACAACTTACAATGTAAATGTTAGTGCAATACCAACAGATCATTCATATCGACCACCGACAAAAATTACAGTAACAACTCAGATGGCGGCACCTCAACCAATGGTAAAACCTGATTTTTATGGTGTAGTTAAAGGTGAAGAGATTCATGTAATCCTACCACAAGCTTCAGAGGAATATGGTCCTATTAGTCATTATTATTTAGTTGTGGTACCAGAGGATAAAACAAAAGCAAATATGCATCCAGATCAATTCTTAACAAATACATTAATTGAAAATAAAGATAAAGTGCTCGAAAATCCTAATTTACCATATATAGCAGCTAAATTTCCACAGCGTAACATACCATATACGTTTAGATTAGGCACAGGTGAAGAAAATAATGGATTTATTAATTACAAATTAGAAAGGGGCAGACGCTATCGAATTTTTGTTAGAGCTGTTGTTGATACACCTCAGAAACATCTATATACAAGTAGTCCATTTTCTGAATATTTATCATTAGATATGCGTGAAGTCCCACCTGGTGAATATCCAAAACGTCCAGATCCTGATGTTCCAACCGAAGAAGTTTCAATCAGTTCTCAAAAGAAGGAAGCCGGTGTTTTCTGGATAATTGGTCCAATCATTGCTGCCTTATTCCTTTCATTAATATTTGTGTTGGTATTTATTTATAGAAAACGTCGGCAACCATGTAAAACACCTGATCAAGCTGCAGTAACACGTCCTCTAATACCAGCTGATCTAAACAGTAGTATAGCACCTAGTGATCCAGTTGAAATGCGTAGACTCAATTTCCAAACACCTGGTATGATTTCGCATCCACCTATTACAATATCTGATTTAGCTACTCACATTGAACGATTAAAAGCTAACGATAATTTGAAATTCTCACAAGAATATGAAAGTATTGAAACAGGTCAACAGTTTACTTGGGATCATTCAAACATGGAAGTGAACAAACCAAAAAATCGTTATGCAAATGTTATAGCATACGATCATAGTCGTGTTATTTTACCAACGGAAAACGGAGCTCTAGGCAGTGATTATATCAACGCGAATTATTGCGATGGTTATAGAAAACATAATGCTTATGTTGCAACCCAAGGACCATTACAAGAAACTTTTGCTGATTTCTGGCGTATGTGTTGGGAATTGAAAACAGCTGTTATTGTAATGATGACAAAATTAGAAGAACGTACTAGAATCAAATGTGATCAGTATTGGCCATCTAGGGGCACAGAAACTTATGGTAGTATGACTGTATCTATTACAGACCTACAAGAATTGTCAACGTATAGCATTAGAACATTCCAAATCCATAAGCAAGGTTATAGTGAACGTCGAGAAATTAAACAATTACAATTTACTGCATGGCCAGATCATGGTGTTCCCGATCATCCGGCACCATTTCTACAGTTTCTACGTAGAGTACGAAATCTGAACCCGCCAGATGCTGGTCCAATTGTTGTTCATTGTTCAGCTGGTGTAGGACGTACAGGTTGTTTTATTGTAATCGATTCGATGTTGGAACGGATGCGTCATGAAAAAACCGTCGATATTTATGGTCATGTTACATGTTTGCGTGCTCAACGCAATTATATGGTCCAAACTGAAGATCAATATATTTTCATTCATGATGCTTTATTAGAAGCAGTTATTTGCGGTGTTACGGAAGTACCTGCACGTAATCTACACTCACACATTCAAAAGCTCATGCAGTTAGAATCTGGTGAGAATGTCACCGGAATGGAACATGAGTTTAAAAAGCTCGGAAACATAAAGACTGATTCATCACGTTTCGTTACTGCGAATTTACCATGTAACAAGCACAAAAATAGATTGGTACATATCTTACCATATGAAAGTACAAGGGTGTGTCTGACACCAATTAGGGGCGTTGAAGGATCTGATTATATCAATGCTAGTTTCATTGATGGATATAGGTATAGAAAGGCGTATATTGCTACGCAAGGTCCTCTACCTGATACAGCTGATGATTTATGGAGAATGCTATGGGAACACAATTCCACTATTATCGTTATGCTGACTAAGCTAAAGGAAATGGGACGGGTAAGTTAAACAAATAACATTTTTGCATTTTGTTCAAACAACTGTCTCTTAATTTTATAGGAGAAATGCCATCAATATTGGCCAAGTGATCGTTCTGTTAGATATCAATGTTTTGTTGTCGATCCAATTGCTGAATATAATATGCCACAATATATTTTACGGGAATTTAAAGTAACTGATGCTAGAGATGGAGCATCGAGAACTGTTCGACAATTCCAGTTCACTGATTGGCCAGAACAAGGAGTACCAAAATCGGGCGACGGCTTCATAGACTTTATTGGACAAGTACATAAAACTAAAGAACAATTTGGACAGGATGGTCCTATTACCGTCCACTGCAGGTAAGTGCTTGTTAAATTATCCATGGAAAATCACGTTCAATAAGAATCTTGTTTATTTTTAGTGCTGGAGTTGGAAGAACAGGTGTTTTTATTACTTTAAGCATTGTCTTAGAGCGAATGCAATATGAAGGTGTAGTTGATGTATTTCAAACAGCTAGAATCTTGCGTACTCAACGTCCAGCAATGGTCCAAACTGAAGTAAATTATAATTTTCAGCTTACAATATACATACGTAATTTATTAATCGTTTTTTTTTTTTAATTTTTATTTTTAGGATCAGTATCAATTTTGTTATCGAGCGGCATTGGAGTATTTAGGGTCATTTGATCATTACACTACTTAATGGTTTAGTTGCAAAATTGTTCCTGTCCAACGAACATAAAACAGTTGGCTAATATTGTAAAGCTATGCCGTTGTGTTTTATATAATAATAGCAACATTGCTACTGCCAAATTGGACATTTTAAGAAAGCTATATTCTATCAATAGTGCAATTAATAAAAGAAATAAATAAATAAATAAATACATAAATAAAGTACATGAAAATATAGTGTGCAAATGTGTGTCAACTATGTGCCTAACATTATCATGTTGGAAGATTTAATGAGAATGCAAATATATATATATATATTATAGATGCCCCCAATGTGCACAACTCATATGGACTAATTAAATTTAAATTAGTGGAATTGTTAATTTCTTTTGTACATTGTACAATTCTTAATACGTATCATTACTTTAAGCAGTAGCAAATGTATTTTTTTTTCTTCATTGAAATTTTTGATGTTAAATCAATCGTCATTTTTTTATTACATTAGCTAATATAACTCAATTATAGTATGTATATGTTTATAGTAATGTTAATTTTCATAATTTGAGAAATGTTGATAATAGTTTTACATTTATTGCAACATTAACACTGTAAATCATATCGGTATTTAATGTATTTACTTAAGTATATTACTATATCATTTGAATAAACCTGCTGCCCAATTATTATGTTTTATATTGTGGATTTTTTACGTTAGACATTTTTCAGAAAGGCAATATATTTGACTGATTTTTGTGAATTAAAATACTCTTATGTTAGTACTTTCTCTGGTAGTTCCAAATCTAAGTTTTTTGTTTTTTCTTATTTTATAAATTATTGATATTTTGTAAAGAAAACAACAAAGACATAATCGTTGTAGCACATGATGAATGAATTTTGAAAACAAAAACTAAAAAATAAAAATTTAGATTTTAACCAACTGTTGTATAATTGTTAACAAATTTTTATAATTTTACTGTGTTTGTCTCTGACTATTTCAGACAAGCGTACGTAAATAAGCCTTTCCACTATTTTGCCGACGTTGGACAAAGAGGCTCATGGGCCGGTAGTTCTGAGGAAACTTCCGGTCTTTTCCGGGTTTTGGGAGGAAGATCACATTGGCGGTTTTCCACCGCGATGGAAAGTGTTGAAGGCTGCAATTGCCTTTGACGGTACGGATTTAAGGGCACGATTTGAAATGTGATCAAGACCGGGAGCTTTTGTAACGCGAAATGCGCTGATGATTTGGCAGATCTCTTCGGTAGAGATGGAGCGAATGACGAAGTTGTCGGATTTCAGTAGTATCTCCTCGATTTCGTTATCTATCGTTTTGACGTCCGTCCAGTTGGGTCTGCATTGCATTTCCAAGCTGTCGGCGAACGCCTTTGCTTTCTGATCGTCCTGATAGACAACGCCACTGCGGCCATGTATCGGTGGTGTCGGTTTCCATTCTCTGCGCAGGACTTTCGAGATTCTCCAAAGAGAGATGTCTTCTGCTTGCAATGAGCAAAGAGTATAAGATAGAGGAGAAGCAGAAATATAAGTTTAAGCGACCTCTGGTGTTTTAGACTCATAACTATCAGGTCGCGAGGGCAGACGGGCCAAGGGGATTTTTGAAAAATATGTATAGGAAATAGGCGATTAAGACTTTGTCGCGGGTCTGAGA
>JAZBGY010000797.1:0-39593 GCA_037414755.1 Lydus trimaculatus | reverse complement strand
TGTGAACTGAATCTCGAATTGGCTGTCCTCAGATGCCTGACTTTACCATTGGTCATAAGACCCAAGTACACGACACTTGAATGGATGGCACAATCCTCAGATTGAACCGAATTTCTTTGATGAACTATTATAGAAAATTTTTGGACCTTTTTGTCGTATGCACTTAATTTCAAGTCCCTTTTGTGGTAATCGTTATTTTAGTTTCCATAATGTTGTAAAACTTTCGATATAACTCATGTACTCATTATGATCTGATGCAATTCTGCATGGACCTGACGTATGAGCAACCGCTCAATCAACACCATCCACAGCTAGTTTGTATGCTTAATTACATGATTCCACATGCATGCATGTGTCGTGTATTTGGGGACTTTACGCATAGTTGGGTGTGTGTAAGTTGGCTATTTGAGTAATGCCGCACTTTTCGGGCTGAGAGGGGAAATCGCTCATTTTCGTACCTGCCATTGAGGCGGCTGCTGTTTGCATAATTGCCAATAGTATTCAACTTTCAGCCATGATTGTTTAGAATGACATTCAGTAGCGCCGAGAATAGATTTTAAATTTGTTTATAAATACGAAATTACAACAATTTATTATCAATTGAAAGTATCATACAATAATTAATTAATTAACATCTATTATTGTATGATACTTTCAATTAATAATAAATTGTTTTTATTTCGTATTTATTTGTATGTAAATTTTTAAAATTTTATTGACGCCACTGATTGTTTTTTTTAGCCCCGCCCATATTTAAGATTTCAATACTATTGGCAATTATCAAAAATTCGCCAGTGGGAGCGATATTCCCATTACAGCACATTAGAATCAATGTAACCTCTTATAATTTTGGAAATTTGCAAAAAAATCTTCATACAATGAATTATGAAACACTCCGTCATACGCATTCTAATGCTCTTCTTATTGGTACATTTTTTGTTGTTGTACTTTTTAAATATAACTCTATTAAGCTGAAACTTGAAACCGCCATTCAAATAATTCTACTTAATTAATAGCACTGTTGTTTAATTTACGAAAATCCTTTACACGTATTTTATATGGGTGTGAAGAGGAAATTTAAACAAAGAGAACTTTAAGGACACTGCTTATAGAATACGAAATGGTATAGTAGGGTAGAACAAATATATTTAACAAAGGTCATCCAATTAATTCCTGTATTTTATATTGAAATATTACTTTAAAATTGTTTATTTCGTAATAATTTTAACAATATACTCAAATGATAAATTGAATTGTTTTTTACTTTTGTCTTTATGTGTGTGTATGTGCCATAATAACAACAAATAATGTTCGAATAGAACACCTGGTGTATTTCAATACCAATTACACTAGAAGTTATTGTTATTTTAGCTCTTTTAGTAACTAGAAACGGTTCTAACTTATTGTAGGTATATTTACTATTACTGTCGATAGTATTAGAATTTAATACACCTGATTTCTAACTGTTATAATTTTATTGATTTAATAGTAATGGTAGCGTAAATTACATTATGCCTAGTAGATAGTGTGAATTTATTTCAATCCACCAATTACGTTTGTAAAATATTATTCCAAATGGCATTAAAATATTAATTAAATTTACAACATAAAATGAAATCTTGTTAAAATGTACAAATGTATCGTAATTAATATGGATTATTGATAATAAATAAATATGAATTCAATAATGAACTTAAGCTACACTTAAATGTTAAATGCAGATTTTTCACTAAAAGTAGAAGCTCATTGAATGGCATTAACAAATTATTTTAATCAGAACACAGAATTATTCGTGTTCAGTTCCATGGATCATTTGCATGGGTGTAAGGGCGTCAGGGATTTTCTGGTAACGATGACCTTGCGAGAACAGGTGCTATATGACTCCACTCATAGGACCGCAGCCATTCAGCCGGCTAGCCAAGACCCACAGAATGCAGGAAATCTATGCGTGGGAATGGAGAAGGAAAATACTCTACTGGAAACAATGTCCAGAAATGCGACAGGCCAAAAAGTTTACTGACTATTTGACTCAGAATGCTAGAAAGTTTTCCGACCTAAGTAGGAACGAACTAAGATTGGTAACGGAGTACTACCCAGTGAGATACCATCTAAAAAAACAGCTTAAAGCAGATAGTGAGAGACAATGAAACCTCCGAACACATAATTATGTGATACCTTGGCTCACATAAGACTCACCCACCTAGGCAATGTGACTCTATCACCTGCTGAAGTGACGAAGAGGTCTCCCAGAGATATCTTTCCTGGGATATCAATAGATGGAAGGTTAAGAATATTGATTTGACAATGAATGATCAGTTTAGACAGGTGAACTTTAAAATTGGAGTTGAATGAGACGTTCAGTGGACACACTGTATATTTGGTTCATTACTATCAAATAGAAAAAAAATGAGTGTATTCCATGGTGAATATAACAATTTGTGATAATTACAGGTTTTTTCGTTATTTAAATAATTCTGAATCAAAAGCGGTAAATTTTCAAAATTCCCTCCTTTTTACAATTGGTAAGTTGCCAAGAGATGGCGCTTTCTCGATTTAATATTTCTACATTTTTGAATAAATAACCAGAATTTTTTCAATTAAAGTAATAAATACAGTTGAATTTCACCAATTATTTTGATCATTATCAAGAAAATACATAAATAGTGGTATTATGAGCTACATTTAGATTAGTGTTAAGAACAGATCATATAGCCTCCTATGATTTGTTGTTATTAAACATAGTTACCTTGATCAATTAATCGACAAGCATTCGGTTGTTTACTTTGATCCATTGATAATTTTTCAGCCAATAATTCACGTACATATTCGCCAGCCTTTTGTGCACTTGGATTTCCTTCATCATTCTCACCATCACCACTACTTTCATTTAATTTTTCTGATATACTTTTACGTTTAAAATTATCGGTATAACTACTACTATAATCACCATTGGAATCGTATTTTTCAGCCATTATTTTTTGTTTGATAATTAATTTAATATCAAAAGGTGGAAAATAATAATAATTACAACACCCCCGTAACAAACTTTACGATAAAGCGATCAATAAACTAAGATGGCCGTGGATATGCAATTGTTATAGTAACATCCGAAAGATGGCGCTTTTTACAACAATACACCTGGATTATACAGTATGTCTCCGTTGAATGGGTCCCACATCGATTTCATTGCCTTAAGAATTTTTCACATTTTCATTACTAATTGAAACTTTTTGGATAAAAACAAATTATTTGTATTTACAAACGTGTTCATTTATTATTCATAAATCAATCTTCAATGATTGTAGCTCATCCATTTCATTTGTTTTTAAATATTTATATGTTCATAATAAATGACTTAAAATGTCGATTGAGCGCTTTCCAAACATATTTGTGTAGGAATGTATTTATTTTTGATCGTTTGAAAATCATTTATTTAAAATACAAATCTAAATCTCTAATTGTAAAAGTTCTCCTCTTGCAACAGTCACATTCAACCACACAAAAATACACGACTATAGTCGTGTTATTCTATAGTTGGTAAAACTTTCTCAATTAGTCTCTAGAAATTTCGTATATTTTACTATTAAATTTCATATTTGTTACCTGTAAGTTTACCAAGTATTCGGTTTTGATTGTTGCAAATTTCCGTTGATTAATTATGAAGTTCTACAGGAATATAAACAAACATACAGCAAATAAATGAACAGTTTTTGTTTAGCTCCTTTCGTATGGCAAAAGTAAATAAATAAGGATGGAATAAAACAAAAAAAAAAAAAAGAAAAAGGAAAAGGTGTAAATGTGTAGAATTTTTCATGTTTCCCAAGATTCTGGCGGTTTCTCTTATAAATAATTGAGATAAGTCCGATAGAACGTTCCAGCGTCAATATAGTAATGTCCAATGGTCATTTTTTATTCCGTAGGTGGATTTCGGTTTACCAAGATCATTTATTTCAACAAATATCTGGGAGGGAAAGCAAGCAAACATAAAAAAACGAATACGTTTACACCGTACATTTAATTACTTGTCTTATTAACAATAAGTTACGATTATTAATGTACATTTTAAGTGTTGCTTTAAATAGTCTTAGAAAATCGTAATTAGATGCTGGTAAACTAAATATGTATACAGGTTGTTTCATTTAACGTTACAATTCCGTTGCTTCAGGAGATAGAAAAACGGCTTGTAACCTTCAAAATGTACAAAATAGTGAACAATGAATCACTACTGCTCAAGATTCAGTATCAAAAGTTTTCAAAATTTGTAATTTGCATAGAAAGATCGAAAATGTGAGAAATTATTGTAGTAAAAATTGCCTCTGATTGCTAAATAACCAAAGGCCAGTACATTGATTATTGTCATTGAAAGTGTATGACGCTGACATCTTGGATCTATTCGGTTTTGGATAAACTGCGTATTATTTTTATTCCAATGAAAATTGATGTTGATCACTATACACAATCTGATTTTAATCACAAGTTAAGCTATTGATCTCCACTTATTTTATAATGGGAGTGCCATTTTTGTTGGGACAATTTTTCTAATTTCTTATGCAAATGACAGATTTTGAAAACGAAAAAACATTTTCACATTCTACTCATTAGTGAGTTCTTCAGTTGTAGTAATTCGTTCACCATTGTGTAATTTTTCAACGTTAAGCCGCATCCACAACTTACGGGCGATCTCCGTCTATTGTCGGTTCTTCGAAGGAAACTATTCGCTTGGACTCGCTCGAATTCGCAGAGTGTGCATGTGAAACACAATATAGTTCAAGTGTTGGAACACAAGCGAATGCACGAACATTAATCTATTACCGTTTGCGTATGATCCTCGTATTTTTTCGCATTCGTTTACATTTGTTCGTATTCGTTAATTCGTTCGTATTCATTCGTTAGATGTGGACGGAGTTTTACAAACCACTATTTCCATCTACAAAAGGATACAAGAGTACTTTTACAATCAAGATATTGTTATACATTGTACTCTCAATTTTTATTGTCCTTTTCTTACCGTGTTCACAAATAACGGATTTGCAGCGTTGAATGAAACACTCTGTAATTGTGAATTATAAAAATTTGTTGTAGAGGTCTTTCTGGATCAAAAATACTCAGGCTGGTAACATGCCCGACTTTTACCAATGTCCGGTTAGTCGGAGAGGTTTCACATTAACCACGTCGTTATATTTGATTGTCCACGGCGCACGAGTTGATGATGTGGGCGTGTCTCTACGGTGACCTAGTTCTCAACCTGTGTATTTTTGTTCCAGAAAGACCTCTAACTTTAATCAGGATATAGCTACATGGTGTAAATACAATAATTGAGGGAACTTTCTCGATTTTAGGAGAACTTAAAATTTCAGGTGTATAGGTTGTTATAAATTGTTTATCAATAGAAGTGATCTCATCACAGGTGTTCTTTAGTATTATAGTTTCGTAAAATTATATTACTACTGGTGAGGGAGATTTGAATTTATGTACATAAACTTGTACATTGTTCCATAATTACTGAAAATAATATACGAGAAAGTTGGTAGATTCTTATCACACGTACAAACCTGAAATCTGTTCTAGAGAACTTAAAATCTGATACATAAAAGATAATAATAATTTCAAACGACTTTAGTTATCTAATTATATACAGAAAATTACTAATTAACCATTAAAAGGGTTAATATTAGATTCATATAACTTATCAAACGGTGAATTATTGTTTTTTAAATGTTTTTCCCCCATGACAAAATACATAAATTACGCTTTTGACGTGTAGTTTAAAGATAAAAGGTGAAAAATTCCCAAGAGGGTCAAAAGTAAATTGATAACATTTTTCATTCAGTTGAAGCAAAATTTTAATGGGATTCCCGTTCATGTTGTAAACATTTTAGGTTTGTTCCAACAACAAACTGAAGCAATTATAAGATTCGAATACTGAAATTTAACAAACTACTAAAAATGCCCATTTCATACGGTTCATAGAGAAGTTCCACTGTATAATAGTTCCATATTCAGCTGGCTATTATCAATGATTATAGATTTTTGCAAATCTCGAGAAGCACTTGTAACTGAAATCGTCGTTTAAATGGAATAATCGCTGGTTTTAATAGTTCAGTTTATTCCGTCCTAATAATTTGATACTTTTGAGGCTCTCTAATATGCAGAATTTGTAGAATTTCAACTTACGATTAGTGAAAATCTGTTATTTATTGATAATAATTTTAATTTCGTTGAATTCTGTTGGAAAAGAAAGTTTTTTTTTTACGAGAAACTCTGGTAATTTCGGTTGGCCTCCAGATGTCAAGCAAATCTTTAAAAGTTTCACTGCCACCAAAATAACTTTCATTGATGTTTCATTGGTTATTCCCAATTAAACAACACGAATATTTCATAAATATTTCGGTTGATAGCCTCCGACACTAGGTGAGTGACCTTTAACTGATTTGATATCAAAATGCAGAGATGGACTCCCAGTTTTATGAAAGTAATTTCTTTAACTGTATATTTAACACAGAATTTTATAGATTTATAGTTTAATCTAGTGAATTATAACATAGTCACTCTAGACAGTTTTGAACTGTATTAAGAAATTTTTTGATTTACAACAGTTTCATTCCCAAACTTCCAACTAACTTCAGAGAAAATCGATAGATTTGATGATTTAGCTTCCAGTTATTTACAAAGTAATCGAAATTTCACTGCCATTAAAACACTGTCTGTTAATCGAAAGAAAGTTCTATGACTTTTCTTGTAATCGAACAACATAAGGTGAGTGACCTGTTCTAGTTTCACAATAATATCAAGAGACGTGTTCTACATAAACAGTAAGAATTACATTTAAAAATTAAATTTTCATTGCATTCCACTCATAAACGGCAATATTTCTCTAGTTTACAAACATAAATCTGACGGATAAACATTAAAACACTATTTCTCGACTACAAAAGATTGCCCCTTATATCGGGGTTTTATTGTCTCTTGTGTTGTGCAATAAATTGAAATTTTCTTGATATTAAAGAAACTTTCACTGATGATTTGTGGATTTTCTCGGTCAGTATCGCGAAAAGTTACGATTTTTCTAGATGAAAAACTGATTTTTTTCATAAGGTGCGGCTTAAACTCATATCTCTACCTCTATCTATGTCAGAATCCGACTCTGTTCTAAATAATTATGTTGTTTTTTTATTAGTTCTACACTATTGTATTTATCGATAACGAAATGAACAAAAGTTCTCGAAATCACTAGACTGTGTGTATAGTAAATGTAAATCCCCTTTTATCCAAATATCCTCGATGTTGATCTCAATAAATGGCTGTGAGGCCTTTATATTAAACTCCCTGTTGCTCTATTCGAATAGTAGTGAAACACACATATATAGCTACAAAGTGAATTGTAGTGTTGTAGTTGTAATAACAACATTGTTGCTTTTCAAACAAAAATAACAGAACGTGTTAGACAGTTTTGACATAGTTTCAAACAGTAAAGTAAGTGATTTTGTTTTCAATTTGTTATTGTATAAAGAAAAGATGCCTGTTTTCCAATCATATTCGATTTATTAATTAAAATTGTGCAGAATATTCGCTTGTCATTACAAGAATATTAATTTATTAAATTCTATTGTAAAATTATATCAAAATGATTGATTACATCACTCATAAATGATCGAAATCTGTACATAATTATTGCAAATTAACCGGTAAATACCAGCGAAAGTATTAATGAATAAAAAACTATTTTCAGATGCTTCTAAAGTTGATTGTTTCGCTATTGTTTGTTGCCACTATGGTCTCATCATTAACATTCCATCATCCATGGAAAAATCCACCAAATCCCAGTCTACATAATGTCGACAAATTCGATGAACAAGTGCATTTAGCCTACAAACCGGAAGCTGAAGAAATCTCACATCCACGACATTTTTCTGAAACCGATTATGATGACAATGATGATGATGATGATGATGATAGAGAATTATTTCGGCAAATACGATCAATCAAAATCGGATAATATTACTATCTATTCTTGTTATTTATCGTTAATATAAATTATTGTTAAATAAAGATTATATTTTATTATTTATTATTATTGTGTTTTTTTTTCGTTTTAACAAAATAACGGTATTTTCTTGCTAGGATAATTGTTCAAGTTTCAATATTGTCGTAGATTATTGGCTTTAGCATGATTAATTATACAAAACAAGTTTACGCATCGTTTATCAGATTAAGTCAGCAACACGCTGGAATTTATCATCAAAACTCAAATTTACAAAATAAAATATGACGTATTTGAACAATGTTATTATTATCGTTTTGAATTAATTACCGTTAATTTATTGTTGTAGATAAATAGTTAAAAATATACAAAACAAATCAAAAATATCACGGCTTTAATTTTGGTGGATGCGCCGGGCAAGTTTACTTTATAACCGAATTATTTCAGGAACATAATGAAATCTTCATATCTAGATATTAAAATAGATGTAAAAATTTATGATCTTTCATCATAATTATTAACGTAAAAAAGGTTATTGTTGTTATATTTATATAACGATCTTCCTGTATAAAACTATAAATTTAAATAGTAATGATCCGCTATAACGAAGATAGATCTTCAGCATGCTATAAACTATGTTTATACTAAATCTATGGTTTCGAGGCACTTTGAAATGGAAAATCCTGAAGGATTTTTATTGGAATTATTACTGAACACAATAAATCTGTTTATGAGCGCTCTCTCAAAGCGAGCATTCTCAAAAAAAAATCGAAATTCATCTAATAAATTTTGTTATTATTCTGTTTTTCTATATCGGGAGTTGTTGTCTTAATGGAGATTCAGAATTGGGGACATGTTCATGTAAAACCCTTTGCTTTTCAATCCATCTCATTCTGTTTGTTATTTGGTCTGTTTTGTTATTGTCTAAGGTCGTCCTTTACAATTTTGAATGACAACGATTCTATATCGGGCCAATTTCTATTGTTTATTCTATTGTGTTTGATTTAACAATAGATCGAACGTGAAAGCACCACGATTCATCCCTTTCCTTTATCAATGATAATACTAACTATATGTAGATATATTTACGTTGGGGAACTCGTAAATCGTTTGTACATTAACCAAGAAGTTCACTACAATTGCAACTAAACACCTACGATAACGAAATAAGAAACTATTCCGAATCGATAGTATGTTAAGACAACTATTGATGTTAGAATAAGAAATGACAGTGAGTTTTAAGTTTCTAATTTTCTAAAGAAAATTTAAATTTTCAGCGACATTTACATAATATTATATGAGGTATAGTTTGAATAAGTAATAAAAATTCAAATTACATAAAGTTGTAAGAACTGTCCGTGCAATTCTATCACAATTTCCTCGTTAACAACCTACATATAGATTTTCTTTTACATAATTCGTTCATATTGAATTGTGTATACATGTGCCCTTTCACAAATTAACCATCACAACGTTTTGCATTCAAAATTAAACAATCATGGGAAAAGAAATAATTGTGGACAAAATTCCTGTGTATTTGTTGTTGTAGCAGTAAAGCCATGGTAATGGTGGTGGTGTTGAATGTTAAAAGCAATTAATTCCAATTGACAGCAACGTAATGAAAATGAATGGATTTTCATTTGTGTCGTTTTTTTTCCTCTTCTACGTTATTTGAAAAATTAGTTTGCCAACTTGTACGGTTGTCGTATTCATTTAAAGACGAAATGAGGAAATTTAGTACGTTTGCTATTAAATAATACATTGGCTTTAAACAAAAAACGTTGGAAATTTTCATGTTGGCGCTGTTTTTGTTCGTTTTTATTAATGATACAACGTGTTCGATTCTTTTCCCTATAGGATGGGATGACAAGACTTGTTTTGGAAAATTTAAAATTTATTAATCTTTCCCTGTAGTTTGTCCTTTAGAATTTTGGATTTAATTTAATATTTACACCACTCAAACCAGTTTACTCTCATGCTTTACAATATCAGTATTGACGATGTACTAAAGGAATGGGAGATCACCAAGAGAAATACAACTTCACCCTATAAAACGTGTTAGCTCTCATGGTAGAAGATCTTGGAAGAAGTACAACTGTGAAATCTCAAAGTCAAAAACTGAAATAATGACTTTCAAGGGAAGATCGAAAATTTTTATTGAGAACATCTGTTTACCAGTTCGATCGAAATGTAGACAATAAATTGAATAACTTCTCTAGAATGTGTGGGCCTATAAGAACAGTAATTGAAGATCAAAGGAAGACACAAAGTTTTCCATTTCGACAACGAATAATATTGTAGTAAACAACCAAAATAGAAGGTCCTCTGTAAGATTTACAGTTTTTTAATCTTCAAATGCGTGGAAAATTTGCAATTTGATCCGTTAAAGATTGGAGACATCCGCTTAACGGATTTATTTACATTTATAATGTATGTCAATGTAGCAGTTGTTTCGACACTAACTCTTAATAATGAAAAAGTAATTATTGTATAAACTAGATGTGATGAGAGTGCTATAATAATAATTTGAACGGCTCTATATATATATACATCTCAACTAGCAACAAGATGAATTTACGAATAATTGAACAGCCATTAGACACATAACCACGTCTAGGGTCTGTTCGAATGCAACATTGATCCGTAAGTATCCATTAAGATTGGGTTGTTGGTTTACTTTGACAAGATCAAGATTTATTTTAACATTAATGTAAGACTATATAATCTGACATTATAATCTTATTTTAAGAAGAGACACGTCCATATCAAGATAATCTCTGTTTAAGTTAAACTGTTTTAGAATTTTGTCGTTTTTTTTTTTGTTTTAGAAGGGAAATTGTATCAGTTCTGCGGGAATTCACGAATAATAAACAGCTTTTTGTACATTTACGTAAATAAGAGTTTAATTTCCTGCTCTAAATATACAGATTTAATTGTCCATTTTAATGCTAATCTACATAATATAGTATACAAGAGTGTTTTGTTTTTATTATAACATTTAAAAAGGTTCATTAATGAGAATATAAAACCAACAAAATAAAAACTAGAAACAATGACGATTTTTTTTTGTTATAATCGACAAATTGAAGAACACTCGTTTTTGTTAACACTAGGACGTTTAATGTTCTTTTAGATTTGTTCATATTTATTACGTTAATAATACTACATTACGTTTATCTCCAACAATACCTTCTCAGTGTAATAAAAGGTATTTAGTGTGTCGTTTCCGTAGATGCTACGTGATCAAATCTACAATTTTAAGATGTACTCATTGTAAAAAAAGCTGCTGGAAAACAATAGAGAGGAAAACAGCCAGGGGCTACCTAGTCGTTGTGTTGTGCATTCTGAAGTTTGCAAATTGTACAACTAGATTCATTTTTGTAATCTGATAAGAACGCAGATGATTAGAGTTGCCTGTTACTTGAAATTGTTTAGGCTCCAATCGTAAGTGGTTCCCAAAGTGGGCGATATTTTGGAAGGCACTAGAACGGGGGCAGTAACGGAGCAATTTGAGGGCAATGAATGAATAATTTGTGATGTAATCCATTATTACTCCTACGCGTTACTGT
Organism: Lydus trimaculatus; assembly: GCA_037414755.1. Classification (NCBI taxonomy): domain Eukaryota; kingdom Metazoa; phylum Arthropoda; class Insecta; order Coleoptera; family Meloidae; genus Lydus; species Lydus trimaculatus. The sequence goes on along the minus strand of JAZBGY010000797.1, from coordinate 28,043 downwards.
ACTTTTCTGTTTGTTCATTTAAAAACAGTCAAAATTCCAACTCGAGAGGGTAGGACGATGTTAAATTGAAGGAACGTATTGCCAATTTTCAATAAGAAAGCCTGAAGTATGTAAGTATTGCTCAGTGGCTGTTGTTTAAGAATATTTTAGTTTTGACTGAAAATCATTACCTAGACGAGTTGTTGTACTCAACATTATGATAATGTAAATATTATTGTGCCCTTTGTAACTATTTTACAGAAAATTGCAATTTGTAAATAACTAAAATCACTCTAGAGCTCTAGTATATAGTTTTTACATGTAATATTTATAAGATTACCGTTATCTCACAAACAGTTGTGTTTTTCCTGTATTATAAAGTGTTTGTTGAAGTTTCAAAATTACTTTGGATTTACAGACGATCAAAGGTTTAATTAGTCGCAACATAGAGAAGGTGTACGGTATACAATGAAACGTTCCAGAAATTACTTTCAAATCCTACAAAACAACCTTAGATTACATAATAATATAGCGTATCGTCAGTAGTTAGGAGTATCTTCACTACTGATAAAGAACTTTATTTTAGATCTATCATTGTGTTGAAATGTGATGAATTGTTTGCTTTAAATGTGTTTTCACCGGTAACAAAACACGAATTAATACTGTGTTGTTACTATAAAATTACCAGGTGTATATACAGGTTGAGACATTTCATCTAGGAACATAGAATAGTGAGGGCTAATTTTACAAAGACTCTACTATGGCCATCTCTTTCCAACTCAGATGAAGGCTATAAGTCTGTTCCAGTTCTATAGTTTCTCTTTTGTTCCTAGATGAACTGTCTCAACCTGTATAAGATGATATACGTCCACTTTGAAGTGTGTAAAACAAAAACTCATTCTCTTTTCATCTATCTAAGTTTCAGGCTCTTTCAAGATAATCGTTTAACTCTTTTGACAAAGAATCCTTTTTTATTTCATGAAATTTAAAACTAGTTATTTTAAAATTTAGTGTCAATGATAATCATTGTTTGAATGACTGTTTATAATTGATGGTATACAAGTGCTTAATTTACACTTAGGGACTGTCCAGTATTTAGTGTACCATTGAGAGTGTGTAAAATCATTAATTCGAATCATGTTATTATTTATCCATAATAGCATCGATTTTGTAATAATCAAAACAAGTTATGTTTGAATTTTGATTGAACAGATTGCATCAAAGACTGTAATAAACATCGATTTGTTTCATGCATAATTCCTCTATCCTCATCCTGTCTATTTAGTTTATCCAATTATTGACTAATTCAGCGAAAAAATTCCTTGAAAAACCGGCTTGATTCTGAAACGTAATTAGTCGATAATCGATAGTTTTGTATCTGTTGAGCTTCACAATGGGTTATTTGTTTCTGTAAAGTCCAAAATTAATATTTGCTCTACAACAATAGATTTAGTTTACTAATTGTCTTCTATATGAAATGCGGCTGAAGTTGATATTGATGATAGAGGAGAAGAAGAAACAACATTTCTTGTTAATTATAAGACGACATAAAATGTCACAACATTCCTGTCAGTTTGTTAATTATTATCGAAAGTTTACAAAGCTACACGAACCGGTTTATTTAACTTAAAATTACAACACGTACTTGTTTAATTATTGTTAATATTTTATGGTGGAATTGTTATTGTTCTCACCGGATCAATAGACGATTGTCCTCCTACACCAACAATTTGACAAGTTAGTTTGATGAATTTCAGCTTCAATGATGAGTAACAAAAAACTTAATTGATTAAACGCTACATTTTTACTGGTAAATGATAACAGGAAAGGATTATAATAACAAAACGTCATTAATGAGCCAGTTTAGTTATAGGTTAGTGGGTTTTTGAATGATTTACGTATATACAAACAGTTTAGATAATTTATTGCAAGAACGTTGTGAAGTGTCAGTACTATCGTTATAGCCAACAGGCGAGGATTTAATGAGCAGACTCTGTCGACATATAGCTCTCAGGTGGCTCGAAATGTTCAACACTACCACTATCATCAGCATCTAATCTTAGCCATTTTTATCTGGATAATAGAAGATATACGATAATAGTCCCAGTTGTGTCTAGATGTCAAAGATGAAACATATGTTGGAAAATTTCCGCAATGCATTATGTGAATCTTTTAAATAAAAATAAATAACCGAGAGATTCAACTGTTATCGCATGGAACTCTGTTTATAAAAAGTTTTTCGACAGAAAGTTAAATTGATAGGAACGTCTTTTGGTTGGAAATTACTGGATTACCTGTCAAATTCAACGAATTCACGTTTTCTTATCAGCAATACTGCTATTTTAAATTCGAAATAACGTTTTTTAACATTTCAAAAATAATAAATTTTATTTTGGAAAATTTAAAATACTGTTGATAATTGCCGACAAGCTATTATTACGTTGTTAACGATAAACTGGAATGTATTGTCCAGAGAAATGAATAGGACTTATGAAGTTTTGTAGTCTATTCTTTTCAATTCCAACACGAATCCCTTTATGGTCAATAAACAGACGACTCCCAATAGGCATTATTTCACCTTCAATGATTTTAATGTTCACCACTATTCCTAGATTCTATTTGAAACCCTTCTGTAATATTTACAACCAAATACTTATCGAAATTCTATCTAGATTTCATTAATTGATATTTTGTGTTTGGTTGTTGTACAAAAATTTAGCAAATCAACTTCGTTTAAATTTTATCAGATATATTGAAAGATCTATAAATTACACCACAAACCTCTTTTGAATTGTGATTGTTGACAAAGTCTCTTAAAACAGTTTTTAGATAACAAAAGCTTGAGGAAAATTGATCAGATATACAACTTCTGTTATTTAGAATATGCTCCATTTATTCTGACTTAGCTATGAAAGGGTAGCAAAAAACAACAATAAAGTAATTTGGTATTTATCAACATTAAATTTCATATATGGTCCAGAGCTTCATGTTGACGGGTAACATCTAAAACTTCGATCCAATGTTGAGCTTTCTGTCAGAACTAAGTATCCGAAATAAGTTAATTTGAAATAAATAGCGTAAAATCACTACACAAGACGATTCTGTAGAATATTTATTGATTTCAACAAATCAAATTATTCTCCTTTACGTTGAATTCTCAACTGAAAGTGGTTTACTGTAGGGATCAATTGACGAGCTGATTATGTGGTCAAATAAGCAGATAATTTTAGTAGTTTTGGGTAAGGTCTTCGATCCAAATTACAAGACAGAACAAATATTCAAATGAGAAGTGCCGCACGAGATAAGTAGCTTTCCTTGGGACTAATTTTAAGCAAGACAATATTTATCCTGGTAGCGCAAAAACTATATGCTATTCTGCAATTCTATACACCAAGACAATATTAGTCTATGTTTTGGTGGCCTCTTGTTTTTTGCCCAAATATGGATAACACTTTAAGCTTCTAGATGATCTTATTACTAAATGGAAGACGAACAAAAAGTTGAAACAGTTGAAACGCAATTTCTAACAATAAGTGAAACTCAACAATTGGATATCTTTGCAGTAAATCAGAAAATCAAGGAACACCGCCAGATGATTCTGGACCATACACACAGAGTCGAAGATGGCAATAAAATGTAATCGTAAAGGAAGCCGAAAATAAGGCACCCCAAAAAAGATAGATGGTGGAATATCAATAGGTCTAGCACTTCATCTGTTAAGTAGACGATGACGAATTTAAGTTTACAAAATTGACGAAAATTTGTTGAATTTTCTAGGAACAATGCACAAAAATTGTATCTTGATGCTCCATTATTGACAGTAAAGGTAGTTGTCTTAAATTTGATTTAGTATAAAGTTAACGACTTTATGATTTGTTACATGTTCAACTTTCTTAACTTTTCAAAGATTTTATTTGTTTCTAATACAATTTTTCTAATATTCTACAAATTCACATCAATTTATCATACCGGTAGTAAGTTTGAAAACAGATGTAATCTCTACAGACAATGTGGTGTGTATCAGGGAAAATAGAATTTTTTAATAGTTTATTTAGGAAGTTTCAGACGTAATTGAACTGAGATTTGGGTCACTTTGCAATTTAAGAGAATTTCTAACAAAACGCATTTTCTTAAGTGCAAATTTGTAAAATTCGTATCGTTATGTTTAACCATTTAACAATATTTCCAGACAATATGTTTGTTTGCACTTGCTCTAGAAAATTTCCGTCGCCTTTTCAAATGAGTTTACTTTAAAATGTATTCAGTTTCAGTAATTACTTGGTAGAAAAGTGTTCATATTGTAGAAAAAAGTTTTTCTTCTTTTCATCATCCAACTCCTACTTTACACTCAAATAAATTCCGTACAGATTTGATTGTCCTTTTTACATGAATTTCAAGGTAAATTTGCGTGATTTTTACAAGCTTCAAAGCGTACTAGCTCTAATTGTAAGTATTATGAAAAGAGTTGTAACAGAAAGAATCTCTGTACAGCAATATTATTTTCTAGGGAAATCCGTAACGACTACGACTACGTATAAAGTTAAATCTCACAAGATTCTAAACATTCAAAGGAAATTAATTCTAGCATTAAATAGTGTTAGAAAGTTTTACTGAATTTGATTTAAACGATTTGATTTAATTAAATAATATTTTCAAAACTGTTTGAAAATCTCCAAGATTTATGTATCATGAAACTTTAAATGATGCATATTCGATCGAAAAACTCGTAACTTTCTTTAAATTAACTACGATAGTTAGCCTTAATGGGTGTTTAGCCGTGAAAGCTTTTGTTAATTAACAGTGAAATGTTATGGTTGGTTTTAGCATAAATGATTTCATTAATTTTTATAGGTACAGCAAAATTAATAGAGCATAAATGGGGTATGAAGGGTGAATTTGCTTTCTTCTGAAAAGTCTAAATGGCTTAGAGTTTCTATTCAATAAATCTTAGAATTAGGGTATTTTAAGTAAAGTAGAACGACTTTTCTGAAAGTGTGCAAATGTTCCACAGATGACGGTCTGGCGTATGCCTACACTCCTTCGTTTAGCTATATAGTCACTCAAGGATGCCAAAAAACGATTGAATACACATTTTGAATGTAACGATAAATTGTTGATAAATATAAACAGCTGCAAATCTGCCAACAAAGACTACTTACAAAACTTACATTTTAAGTTCTCTTTAGCAGTTGGAAACAGTAATTTTGCAGCAGGCTCATGAAGATACGCTTGACGTCAGTGCTTCCTTCTACTTGCACTCACTGTCTAACTTTTAGATACAAGATGGTACCAACCATCTCAATGAAGTTGTTGATGCAAGCTAAGGTCCATAAATTTTGCGAGGAAGGTCTTGAAAAACCGTCATGGCGACGTGGGGTATGGAAGTAGACTGTAGGATGGATGAAATGAAATGCGAATATGTATAGGCTTCATCTCAGGAATGTATATTTTGAGTAAACCCAATATAGTTGGTAAGGTTCTCGTACACTAGTGTACCATCAACAGATACACTAGGCTTAAGCGATTAATTGTCAAAAGACTGGTAGTGTCAATCGCTTACTGGATTGGTTGGACATTTTTTTAATTTTTGTTCAATCAGTGGAAAAATAGCGATTTTTGTACAATTACCAACTAACCCAGTGCTCCAGAAAGGATATCCTGTAGAGCAAATAAAATTTATCGCGTGTTTGTTGCAGTTTTTTACCTAGGTGCATCCAAAATCTGCACCAACAGTCTGATTAACAATGAAACAACGAATTTATAATTTCAAAATTATATTTATTGTTCAGCACAGACTCTCTCAATGTCGATACGTTTATTCCAGTCACGTTTCAACCCATTGTGGAGTATTTTCCTGTAAGGTAAATCACATATGCAAATACGTAATTGCAGCTGTAATCACTCCTAAATTCGATGAAAAATGTTGACTAACGAGGGAGAGTTTCAACTTTAAAAAGAGGCAGACCTTTAAGACGCTTTTGTAGGCCAAATTGGGTATTTCTCTTAAGAATTTCCCCATCTAGTCGATCTAAAGAATAGTAGTAGTATTCTCCGGTTATTGTTTCGCCATTTTGACAGGAATCATTAAGCAAAATTTCTCTAGCCGGTGCCATAAACTTCCCTGCTGTAGGCTCCGACTTTGCCTTTTGGTCTTTCTGTTCGATGGTTTGGATGTTGTTATGGTTATGGTAAATCAAGCTTTTGACAAAATCAACTTTAATCTTGGCAAAACGCTTTTCAGACAGCTCTTTTATATGCTATTGTTCATGTAGATATAACAAAATCGTGGCGATATTATCGCAACCTGTAGTCGAGGTCGATAACTTTTCATACTATCATCGTATCAGGATATCATACAACATCTGGTTGTGAGACAAATTACAAATAGAGTCTTCTAATTATAAATTGTTATCTAGATTTATATTTTAAAGGATATGCAATAAGTCATTGTGTTTTTTTGTGAAATTAATTTGATGTTATCCTTCTTAAAGTCTCAAAGATGGGGGGAAACTTTGTAAAAAACAAATCCAAAAGTTGTTTTAATGGCAGAGATGCATCTTTATAATTAAGATTTGAGGAGTTTGTCTTAAAATTGTAATTATTTTTCCTTAAAACAAAGAATTAGGCTACAGCGATAAAAATCTTTTTTTCTTTATTTTCTTTGTTTTTTTTTCTATATAAAATTATTTAGTAACGAACTTTACAAATTTCATTTCAAGAAATCCATAGCAAGATTCCGATTTATTGATTTTCGTGCTTTTGTTACACCGAAATAATGAACAATTTTCAACAATGTATATACAAAAAAATCAATTTAGAATTATTTGTTGGATCGTAAAAGTGTTGCTACTACAGTTTAGTGCAGATGTTGACAGAAATGTCAGTTAATTTTTCTAAATTTTTAAACTTTTATTGTTAAGAAGTATTAAACGTGAAACATAAATGTCGAGTGGTATACTGAAGTATTGTGTGAATATGAGACCAGTAAAGTTTTTACGAACTTAATTTCAGTGTATTGAACACATTTCAACTGAAACTACACTATTTAGACTTCTAAATTATTCAATTCTGAGTCTCTCACATACCATACTGCTAATATACGTTACCTGTCTTCACAATACATCCATAAGTTTGTAGTTTCGTCAAAGTGTATTCATCTTTCTTATAAAGATTACTAGCGTTGCATTACAAAGTTTAGAGGGTTTTAAGTCGCATAATTCTAACGTGTCCAAGCAAGACGAAAACGGTGTGATACAGACCGCTGTCATCCTACAAAACACTCTTCTCCACCACTACACTGCTTTGTCTTATCTTTATTTAAGTAAATACCCACTATTAGGGCTATTTCGAGGTTACTATAATAGTTGTCTTGTTTTTTGTGATATTGTGTGACCTAGTAGAGTAGCGTTATAGTTTATGTTAAGATTGATGATCTCAAAATCCGCCTTTATCCCTTGGATAAAATCAGTTTTGTATATAAAGAGGAGTAGACGAAAGTTGTCTCAAGTGGTGACAAAGTGCTCTCTACAGTGTACACTGAAATTATTTGGATGAAGTTGAAAAACTGACATTAAGCAAAACGTGTTTTGTTACTGTTGTGTATACGCCTGCAATATTATGGGTAACGATGGAGAAAAATTTGCATTTTTCTAAAAGTCAATAAACAAACGGACACACATTGTGTTTGTTGGAGCTTGAACGCTGATAAATGAGATAAAATCAAATGCAATATCAAAATTTCGAACACAAATCTGAGTCTGAACTTTTTATAACCGTAAGTTTGAAATTATGATTTTACCATCGTCATTATCATCAAATTATAATCGTATTTGTCAATTCGAGTTGAGAAACAGATCCAGTTCTTCTATCAACATCACCACCATCACCATCGTTTTATGTTTTTAAAAAGTATCCTTCGTCGACACTTAAATTTATTTCCTTTCTAAGTATTGATTCTTTTCATGTCTTAACTATAGATGAAGTAATCTGATAGCGTTGCATATAGAAACTGTTCTTCTTTACAAACAGATTCTCAAGGGTTATATCCATATCCCCAAAGAATTTCCTTTCAAATAAGCTTTCCAAACGTTCTAATTATAGAGTGCTGAAGGTATCAATATTAATTTTTTTCTTTTTTAGCAAAAGATCTGAAATGAGATTTTTAAAAGAAAAATTTTAAATTTTAAATCAAATAGAAAACATTGAAACTAGGAATTAAGGCAACCTTTATTGAGCAATATGCTTCTATTTGATTGACTATGAACTAATTATAACAGCTGTAAAATTTTAATTATCTACAACATTATTTTGGCTGCTTTTACTAGTATCAGCTACAAAATTTCCACAAGAACGCTTCCAAAAATCATCTTGTTAGAAACTTTTTTGCTTAAAATAAAAGAAAAATAAACGATTGTCTATATATATAAATTGAGTTTGAGATGTGTTTACTATTTTCTTCACATATATTTCCCATCGTCTTTATAACTGATAGTGCTATCAATTCTAGATTCTCTTGTGGCTTATTTGATTTCTAGCAGCGTCTACAAGCTAATAACTCGTCGGCATTTTCATTATATATCGAAAAATACACGGAAAAGACAGGGGGAGAAATTAAGCTTTTCTTAAGACGTCGATATGTGTAAAAGATTTAGGAGCAATTTTCTTGCAATAAATAACAATGATCTTTTATCAAGTATGAGCAAATTTATTTCAGATGAAATGTTGATTATAATGTCAGTTCTTCAGTTATCTTTGTAGATGGTGGAAAGTTTTCATTGTGCCAACTATTATGTTGATCGTTATCATCATGTTACTGTCGTCTCTTTAATTGATAACCGTAGATTAGATTGTAGTTTCAATGAAAAGCGTCCAAGCTTTCGAACGAGTTGTCTTAATTGTTCTAACTCTACTGGAAAGTGTCCAGTACAAAAACTTAAGGTGATTCTATTATTTTAGATTTGTATTTAACAATAAGGGGCAAATAGACTAACCTAAATATTACTGCAGTTGTTGGTTTAGTTCTAGATTTATTAATGAATACAGGAAAAGGTTCAACATTCTGTTTGTTATAAATAGATGCTGTCTCGAATAGTAGGGAAATATTAATGGTTACGTTTAAATACATGTTTTCTTTAGAATTTATTTATGATGCGGTGTGAAAATTTTGAACAGAGAAAAATTCGATTCGGTTTTTATTCAATGAAAATGTTTCATGACTAAATATTCCAATTGGGAACTATTCATCTGAAATATAAATCATACCAGGACTTTATTAGCACTAATAGGTGTCTCTATGGGCGTTATACGGACACTAACAATGTTTAAACAGGTTAATTCGACAATATAAAATTTAGAATTGAATTGGAATTGATCATTAAAAGAAGCGATATTTTTGTCTACAACACTTATGGGGCAACTAATTAAACGTTATTGGTGACCTAATTTTATTGCCTATTCTAATTATGTGTTAATAGAGTATGACATGAATAATCTTGGTATGTGGAAATTGCAATTTTCTCTTTAATGGCTATGGTTAGATACCTGAACGTTTAAACGCATAACAAAGCAACAGCTATTTGACCGAACAGCAAAATCTAATTTACTGGCTATACCTTTTGGCGTTGTTATCATTGTTGTTGTTGTCGTGGCGACATATCCTTTTCAATAGAGAGACAACAACGACATAAAGACCATTCTAGCGTAACCGTTTTCATTTATCTACTCTATATTCTCTCTTTATTCTATAATATCATGTGTGTTATATATGATATATTTTTTTTTTGTGTTGGGATAACACAATAACAACAAACAAAATGTTCGGAATTATGCTTTAAGCCGCAAGGTTTCTATCAGTTCATCTTGGGAAATTCTCAAAACAACTTTTGACTTGTAGTCCTTTACTAAGAGTTTAGTTGTTCGTTCCAGGCAAACACTTCAAACATGTGTTGTTGATTGATCTATAGAAAATTGTATTGATAGTCAAGTACCATATATGACGTATAAAAATGTAAAAAGTAACTTTCTCTATACACACAGATTGTTGTTGTGTATTTTGCAGTTTCTGAAACCGCATCTCTCCAGTTACAAAGACTGAAAAGATAGAACCTGCGGCTTGAGTATTTCTAGTGGATGCTTGATAGACACCCTCTATCTCAAATGTTGCCTGCCATAATCTCCATTATGCAATATGTGATGATTTACTAACAACTTAACCTACATTATTGATCAAGATTTAAGTACTCTGTCGATAGTTTTATCACAAATGCGAATAAATCGTGTCAATCTTTCAGTAAAATTTTGTAGAATATTAAGCAAGATAAGTTTAGTTAGTTAATTTGTTAGTTAATTGTAAGATAATAGAAACAAATGGCAGATTATTATTGTAATATAAAGCAATATTATTGTAATAAAATTATCGGATTAAAACCCACAATATTGCACACGTTAGGATTTGATAAAACACATTGGAGTACTGAACTGTTAATTATCAGCAATGTAGCATGAATAGTAGATTTGCGGCAAATTACCTTCACGTGTATTGTACAAATAGGGGTTTTCTCATCATTTATAAATAAAGAAAACACTGTTATCATTGATAATTGATTTATAAAATTTTATCGTATTTTTCTTCTGATTGAGTAAGATTTAAAATCGGATCAGCTGTGTTTATTTATGATAGAACTGTATCAAACGTATCCGTTCTGTATATGTGTGTGTGTATATATAGGAAGATGGATAAGACGAAAAAGGCATATAGCACCCTAATGTATTCTTGATGACAAGATGAAACACGATACAATTCAAGTTGAAAAACAGACCTAGTTCTTCTATCAACATCATCAACATCACCATCCTCAAATGTATGTGTTCCTATATATAGTTGTAAACATAGGGGTAGTTTTTTTTTTATGATTGCAACTGTAATTAATTAGAAGTAGGATCAGGACGATTAAGTTGTGAAATCAAGCTATTTATTTAATGAATTGTTTTTCGTCTGTTGACTAACGACTGTTTTTATTACAAAGTTTTACAATAATTATTTACAGGAAGATGAGCATCTCCAATCATTTCTATTTATCACTGTTTGTTGTTGCATTTGTGCGAGATTGATGATCTATCTTCTTCATATTTGACTGATTAGCAATTATTTCCCGTTCACGATATGATTTTTGATGGAAAATAACATAAGAATTATTAACGAGCTAACTTACCGTAACTTTTCGAATTTTATTTTATTTTTCTTAATTTATCTAATAGAAAATTTACAATAAACTTTTCTATCAAATAGCAAATTGCTTCTAATGGTGGACTTGTATGTTGTCTTAAATGATTGGGAACAAAAGAGGTTTCTACAGTACATTGTGTTGAATGGTTAATATTCATGTCTTTGAAACAAATCAAATAGTAAAGTCCCATAAAATAGCTACGATTTTTCTACTATCAATAAAAGAAGTCATTTTCAATAAAATCGAACAATGAAAAGATATATAGGGCATCGTTTTTGTCATTTCCGGTATTTTGCAATCGAACTATAAGATGTGAGCATTTTCATCGGAAATAAATCAGTTTACACTTATTTTTATTGATGAATTATTGAATTTTGTTAGATAATAATCAGATTTAAACCGTCTCATTAGTATTAATTATGGTCCATTCAAATCAAATTAATTGTCCCCGCAATGTTTCTCTTTTAATTTGGGAATATTCAGAGCGGTCACCACATCGTAAGTCCAAGACTGGCACATGCGATAATACCAGAATTTAGTTGTTATGGGCAGTTGTAGAAGAAAATGGTTTTCTAGAAGACTTTAGTCTTTAATGTCAGGGATGTTTCTCAAAAAATAGGCATCTCAGTATTGGAAAAGCATATCTGTCACAGACCATACAATACAAGTTGATGTATTGATAGGCGTCTGTGGTAAAAATTGATCAAGAAAATTGAAAACGAGTGGTTTAAGAATAGAAAAACAATGATATTGTGTGAAAAAACTGAGATAATGACAACTCTGTTAGCCGTATTGTTTATTTACCCCTGTTTGGGGGTATTGGGTCCGATCAACCCCCCCACTGATCTGTAAATATGAGTTATTTGTTAGTAAATTTCAATTTTGAGACTTTGGAACATTTCCATTTTTGTAGAAATTGGAAGTTTAAATTCTCTAATAAAGTTTTCCTTAAAAACACAAAGTTCGCTATAACTGTGTGTCTTTTAAAACAACAAGAAAGTTCAATTTTCTATAATTTAATGCACTTACACTAATTGAATCGTGGTGTTTACTATTTCAGGTGCAATTTAACTTCTTGTTTGTTAAATGATTAATTGCTTGCATCATTTGGATGCATTAATCTATTTGAGAATTTATGCAAGAACTAAATCACTGACATTTCTAGAAATATTGCCTATTATGAGAAAATTAAAATATTTTGTGTTGTCGTATTCAATCACCATTTAAATTGTGAGATTATCAGATTATTAAACTATGAATAAGTAGTTGAAAATTTGAACTCAATGAATTTTGATAGTAGAATTCACATATTGTTGTCGTTTAATAATACGTGAACAACAAACAATGCACAATCTGTTCCCAACAGTAAAGAATCGAAAACAATGATTGATGACTTATTAAATCTGTAAGCAACGAGTTTTGGGTTTCACCATGAACCGTGAGTGTGCTTAAACGTTGTAATCACTCTACATTATTCTAGAGAACTACAGAGTATATAAAAACACTCGTTTCACATCTTTATAAAGGTTAATTCGAATTTTTTACAAAGTTGTATATTTTTTCTCAACAACACGTGTTTTGTGGATTTATTTCCAGCTTGGTCAGCTACACAACAAAAAAACCGCCATCGTGTCGTTGTACTTTTTGCTTTGTTATCATGTTAATGTGATTTTTTAATGTTGGACTGTCACTGTTGAAACTTTAAATTATGCAAATTGTGTTAGGTGTTGGTGATTAAATCCCACGACAAGTGTGCATAGAGAGTGGTGTGTTTAATATTACAATAAAGCAACCATATATGAGACTGACTGTATATTATTCACAAACTTCACTATTGTGGGTAATCTAATCAGATTCATATAAATGATAGAATAGACTAACCAAGTTCATCTCTATTATCGTCTGATAAATCATTTTCTTCTATATAGAAAAATGTGATTGAATCTTTGGAAAGCATATTTTTATAACGTCACCTTTTCAATATATATTTCTATCAGGGTTGTGTCGATCTATTCCACCCTTGTGTATATACTGTCCGAACATATAATGGGGAAGTTTTCCGAGATTTTTTTTCATATAAAAAATAGTTATACTTTTCGAATACAGGCAGGTAATATATTAAATAAGTATAAAGAAGGTCAATAGCGTTTATCTTAGTTAGTTCGTCTTTTTTGTGTTGAGTTTCTAAGAGAGCTTTCCTATTGACAATATTCTCTGTTGGCTTTTGTGTGTATTTTTATGTTCTAAGTGATAGCCGAAAATATTTGTTAAAAGCTGTATATTCATTATAGAATGGCATGAAAATGGCACTGATATCGTTTCCAATAAGCAATCAACATTTTCAATTTTCGTTGGTGGAACTTCTATTATCGTCAGATTTGATCGAATGTTGCAAACACTAAATGATTCATTTGTGCTTTATTGGTAAAAGTGGCATTCAAACTTTTAAAGCTCATACAATATTTATAGTACACTCAACATTTTAAAGGATGAGAATGCATCTATTGAAATTCCAGATTATTAATGCAAAAACTTATCTTCTTGGATTTAAATAGTATTTGTTTTCTGTTGTTTCAATTAAAGTCTAAAGTTTCATTAAAACTTAGTACTTTCAAAAATTAGCTACAAACTACACTTAAGCAACAATATATCTTTTATAATGGCATCTACATTATTTAAATGCATATTAGTGCTAACAAACGGTACAGTTGGTCTTCGAAGAACTGCTGTTTTGGAGATTCTTAGCTCTGTTAGAGCGTAGCTCTAATGTTATCACTAGTAGTTTTCTCAGCAGTAGCAGTAGCTTCTATTACTCCATAGATCTGCTAGGTAGTTTTTCAACAACAACCGGATAATATAAATTCATGACGTTTGTCGTCGATGTAAAAATCCTTTGCTTGGCGTCGATGGAATTTCATCATTTGCACTTTAATCAAACAATTGAGAAGCACAATTTTTAGAAATTATACAAAAATGCGTTCTCACCAATTTGATTACCACATTTTGATGGGAATTTTGATTGAATAAAGTTTGCTATTTTTTCTCTTGTTTAGTAACGCTACCGATATTTCAAATCATCCCTTATACTTACTCTTGGTAAACAAGCATAAACGAAAACGTTTTTTCTTTCTTCTTCCATAAAATTGATGAATTATCGATTTTTAAAGTGTTTACAAATTTTGAAAGATAACGTCTAACTGTATCAGTTTCATTCATTCATCAAGCGCATTGCTTTTTTCTTTATTTTGGCAAACACGTAATCCAATAATCCTCTTTCTCGTTTTAGCGTACTGTAAGCTAAAAATTCAATAAAAAACAACTCTACATTATAATAAACCATGCAGATAGCAGTCAGAAAATGACGTTGGTAAATTTAAATAACGCACCAATATTGCAATACTCAGTTTCGGACTTGCATTTCCCTTTAAAGACTGCTTTTCTCATCAACTGGATAGTGTAATTTACACACGTCAGATAAACATTTTATTTTCCATAAGGGAGTCGGCAATTTTTTTTTCTACCATATCCATCTCAAAGTTTCTACTGGAAACTTTCATAACGAAGATGTAAATTGTCTGGATCACCACTAGAAATCCAACATGAGAGTATGTGGCGGTATAAATCCCCTGAAATATCATTATTGGCGAAAACGGTTGAGGAACTTTGGTAAGGTCGGTAACACAGCGACATGATGTACGTGCTGATCCGATTTTTCCAAAATGCTGAATCACAAAGGTGAATTCAATAATTATTATTTGTTCTGTGTAAGGGTGGACGATTATGAAGAGAACTAAATGGGAACAAATTTGATTTAAATCTAAAACAACAAAACAACCTGTTTCGTTGATTTGATTGTTTGAATGGTTTTAATAGAGAAATATTCATAATTAAGGCCCGGTTAATTGTTTAATTCAACTATGTCTCTTTATTAACCAACATTATTCTGAGATATTTTGGCCATTTTATCACACACTAACCATATAGAGAAAATTGAATAAAAGCAATTTGTTCATTTAATAATAAAGACGGAAAGATATAAAATAAATAAAGTAGTTGATTAGAGTTCCCGTGCGATAAAAATTAGTAGTCATGACGTGTGAAGTGGGACATGGCATAAAAGTTAAATATCGCCCTCCCGAGTTAAAAGGGCGGAAACTTTACTGAAACAACAACAACACCTGAAGTTTAACTTTGGCATACAAACTTTTAAGATAAACTTGTACTGAAAATGGATTTTTTTATGGTCCATCTAACAATAATAATCAAATTTTCAATCAAACTTAGCATTATGTTCATTTTTTTTTTGTGTTTGTTTTTGAAAGTTTCTTACCCTTAAATTACAGTATCGAAAAAGCAAATATTTGCTTTTAATAAACTGGTTGTGGTAGTGGAGAATGAAGGGCGAAATACACAAATAAGGTATCCCTTATTCGAATTATTGACGTTCTTTTTCCTGATAGAAGCATGTTATTTAAAATCTTAGGATGTTATTTGAAATTCCACGATTTAATATGGTTCGAATCTTTACAAAAAGCTTTCGAACTTTTGATATTATGAAAAGAAAACTGTAAAAAGTCGAGCTTTTTATAAAAAATTCTCTATCATCTTCAATGTTTTGTAGGGCATTTAGAATTTACATATATGGTTGTCCATATAATAAGATCCTCGAGATTTTTTAATGCTTTCAAGCATCACTACAATCAAGGCGAATTTGTTTCAGAATCTCTGAAAAGCATCTACTTATAAGGGATTTATATTCAATTTTTTTTCAACATCACAATTTGTTGACGAAATCAATTCGATTTCCTATATGATCCTTGAGGCAACATAACGAATGATAAGGGTGGAAAATCGGATGAAACTGAATGCCAACGGATGAATTATCTTTAGACGCAACAATGTGAAATCAAAAGATTCACTTCGATTTTTTCTATTTGAATATTTATGTTTTTTTTTGTTGTTGAAGGCTAACAGTATTATACTTGACTGGACTTCCTATACACAGTCTTGTGGTGTTGTAGAATTGTTTCTAGTGGTCTTTCAACGCTACTGCAACATCGACTATACAAAAAGAGGTGGTTGTATAGAGGTAACATTTAGACAAAGAGGGAATATCTCCTATATACCTATAAACCTGCTAGAATGTTGTTGAATCCTGAACAACTCTGAGAATTCGTAATAGGGACGCATGCGTTAAATCAAAAGAGGAGAGAATCTGCACTGTTCAGCTTCCCAGGACCAGTCCCGGACCAACATTTATCGCAGTGAATTGTGTTTATTGTGTCAGTAAGGCGTCGCGACGTGCTCTACAATAACAATCTATAAGTTCCATCGAATATTTGCCGCTTTTTCTGAATGCAGCTTCAAAGTGTGTGCGGGCTTTTCTAGATCAAGCTTACATTTGTCAGAAAAAAAGAAGCAACTTGAATAATTAGCAAGGAAACACCAGGTATGTTGTTTATGGTTTATGATGCGAGTTTATTAAGTTTTACGGCGACATTCCTGAAATATTCTATAAACGTGACATTTCCTGAAATTTCAGTGAAAGTGGCGTGCGTATGCTTTCACCACTTCACATTACTCATGCGACTTCTCTATAAAAGTAGTGATTTGAATGAAAATTTTATACCATTGGGGGTTTTGCTGTATATTTGTGTATTTGTACACTTTCTATCCTTCATTCAAACGTAATATTGCTGCAAATTTAAAGTAATTACTTGAAGATAACGCCTTTTTCTTGTAACTTTTCAACTGAAGATTGATAATATTTTCCACAATAAAATGCGACTAGAAAACTTGGCAATTTTTTCATTGTTTTCAAAAAAATTATTTTTCTATTTTCTATATAACAAAATTGAATCAACTGTTGCTCTAAATAGAGAGATGACAGATTAATGTTATGGAATAGATGCAGTTGTGGTGTTATTATTTGAGAAATTTGGTAAAAATTATGAAAACGAGTAAATTTTAATCAATCATTTCAAATTTAACATTTCATTATAAAGCTGTTGGGCTTTAATCAACTTTAATAATTATGTGGGAAATTACATCTTTGTTTTATGTGTTGTTTAAACAATAAATGTAATCATTTGTATAGTTGTGCAAATGTTCATTAGAATTTTATATGAAACGTAAAATAATGAACAAATTTAGAATTCCTAAATGGTCATTATAGAACTGGTGACATTTTCAGTTGACTTTATAATGAAAATTTAATTTAATTTAATTTAAAATTGATGTAGGTATGTACATATATCGGAATAATTTGAATGTTATTGGCGATTTTCTTGTAGTACTTACTGTACCACCCATAAACGTTTGCAATATTTGAAAATCTCGTTGGAATATGAAATATTTCATATTACCTAGATAGATTGTGTCTTATATATCTAGCACATACATGTTTGCATACGTATATAGGATGAATTCGTAAAATATTTCTATATTTGTTTATTTTATTTCATATGAAACCGCAGGTAACTTTAATATATTTTCAAATGATTTATTGTTGAATAAATTTTTTTCAAATATTCTGCTCGGTTGCATATTGGCGACATTCCAGAAATTTTCTTTATTTCTAACAAAATTATTTATAATCCTCTTTATTATCAATATATCCGGAAAGTCTTTGATATTAAAACATTACAGAAACAACAAGCAGTCTATTACAGTGGAATTTGTATATGGTTCCACATAAAAACAAATAAGTAGCCAATATACCGACTGTCCTGTAAACAACGAATCCGATCACTCGGAAATCTGGTATTTTGAACACAAATTTTTTTTATGCAACACATGATACTTCATAAAAGGCACGACAATTTTTGGCGGTATTGCCACATAAGGTCTTTCTCATCGACGGCTTTTTACATTTCCCTATTTTCAGCGAGGATTTAGATTTGACTAATCATATCGTAAGCAATATTATTATTATTATTATTACTACAATCTGATTGTGATATAAATAATTTATGATGAGAGGAAGGTAAGAGAGACCCTACAATTTGAGTTTTTTCCAAATTTTTTTGATAGATATCGATAGAACAGCTCTAAAAAACACCCACTAGGTGAGGAAAAACTTGAAATTATCAACAATAAATAATTTATTTAGCAATAAACATTACATAGGTGGCAACATATCGCAAATGACATTTTTACGGGTCTTTAGGGTTGAAGTGAGGATCACAATGTTAATTATTTTATGAAATTTTAGTAAATTTCAAGGCGATTATTTCAGAAAACCTCATCTACCTATAACCAATGGCTATTTGTATACATGAATTGACATGGTGATCCTGACTACAACCCCGAAGACCTGTAAACTGCCATTTGCGACGTTGCCGCCAATGTTTATTGTTGAATAAATTATTTATTATAAATAATGTCAAGTTTTTCCTCACCTAGTGGGTGTCTTTTAGAGCTGATCTATCGATATCTGTCAAAAAATTTGGAAAAAACTCAAAATTGTAGGGTCCCTCTTACCTTCCTCTCACCCTAGAATCAATATTACGCATGTAGTACTAATAATAATAACATAAATAAAATGAAAAAAATTTCAGATTTGTTTGCTCTTCAAAATGATGTCAAATTTATGCCGAAAAGTTTAAATTTAAAGGGCGTTTTTTTTGTCTCGACGTATTTAACAATTCTTGGGTTTTTCAAAATTTGGGATAGAATTTAGGAAAATCAGAAAAATAGGGAAACAACCCTATGTTTTCCCAATTTTTTGAGGTATCGATCTTTGTTTCAAATTTTGAAAAATGCGACCGTGATCTTGTCCCCCCGTTTTCAATGATATCGGATGTACCGAGTGCGGACCCTTAAGCTTGGACTATTAACCATAATCGACATTATATCAGGAGAAATGGTCAAAACCATATGACAGTTAGAGTAGGGTCAGTGTAAAAGAAACATAAAAACATCCACTCTATCCATATTAATCCGATGATGATATTTTGCTCATTCAAATCCGCTATAATGTTCTCTTTTCAAAATATTCATCCCTGATTTTAATTTTGATGTTTTTTTTTTTAAATCCATAATACAACATGCTTGCAGACAATGTATTTATTACTTTAATGTAGGTATGCAAGGTACATAAACTTATAATTAATGTAACATAAAGGAACAACAATATACGTAGATCTTGTTTCTCTTAAATGGTCAGGCAAATTCTTGACTTTACGTTAGTTCAACCGTTAGAACATTGAACTAAATTTAACAAGCTATATGAGATACTCTGTCCTTTATTGTTTAAACTACGCTTGAAACAATTTGTATAATATCGGTTAAGATTTGGTTCTTGTTTTATAACGATATTGTAGTGTTTTTATTAACTAAAAAAAATTATGTTCCCATAAGGTATAGAAAATGTAACGCAAACGCTAACTATAGAGTGTCTTTGAAATGAGGAAGGCGACCATTTATGGATAGCAAAAACTTGTATATAATTATGAGGGACATAACCTACATAACTCATATCTCCATCGCTTTTGTTGCCTTAGAATTAAGTCGATCAATTTAAAAAAAAAAAAAAAAACTATGAAGTATATACAAACGTGTTTCTGTTGATCATTGTTCATCAGGGAGTAGCCTTATTTACGTAACTGGTTTTTATATTAAGCTCCTTTTTCCATTATTACGACAACAAAACTTACGAACAACTTATAGCTTACTGGGAATTTTATTGGAGAGCTTTAAATCTAGCTTTACTTGCATTGATGTATTGCCGAGCTGTTATTGAAATTTTGCTACGAAGTCTATCTATACCTATATATATTGTTGGGGAATGAAATATAGCTGGAAGAATTTTAATTGAGACGCAATATTACTGTTCTGTTTTATTTTAAACTGTTACCTAGTTACAGACAGTGAAGGATGTAAGCTTAGGGCGGCAAAGTCCGGGCCTAGAGCGCTACAATTTGATTAAAGTTTTGAAATTTGAAATGTGACAAAAGTTTGGAAAACGATAATAATTCAAAATTAAAAGGGTTTTTTGTCGATTCAGAAATGTTCATAAGAAATATTATCTATACAGTAATATTATCAGATCTAGGCTTATAAGGAATAAACAAGCATTAAAGTTGAGGCATTGCAAATAGACACATAGGAGGAACTATAAGAAACGAGTCAGTCTAATGCAATATAGTCTCATCTTTCTCTTACTTATTGCAATGGAAATGTTTCTATGTAACTTGAGATAAAGATAGCAAATGTCTTCTCATCTGTTTATCGGTTAAAAGTATCGCGATCCTTGGTGGTATGGTGTGGTAGGGAGGGTGGGTAGATATTTTTACAAATACTTTTCTTAACCATCACATCTTCCATATATCTCTATTCAACCCGGGCGAAGTCTATAAGACTGTCTCATTTCTTGTAGTGTCTTCAATGTTTCTACTTGAAATGTCTCAACCTCTATACCGCAAAGATCTTCGAAATAGGTGCAATTTTTGAAAAATAAGCATTAACCAATCTTAGGCTTTGCAAATAAAAACACGCAGTCGCTGTTTCTTTCGTTCTTTCGTTCAGTCGAACTGGTTAATGCTTGTTTCCCCCGGTGTACCTATTTCGAAGATTCTATCGCCTGTTGTATGAATATATTCTTAGACATTATAAGAAAGGCGGCACACCAGAGCGGGCCTTAGAGAGGCATCAGAGCCAACTCCGTTCCTGGTTATAGACCAAGCAAATAGAAAAACAATTATTTTTTCGCTAACAAAACAAATTGATGGATTACAGTAATGAAAATACTGTTGTACTTGAGATTAAATGAACAATATTGATATTCCACATTAGTGTAATGTAAATGTTTACATATAAATTTCTAGTATAGTTCGCTCAAATTCAACATTGTGGTTTTAAATTAAATACCATCATGTACAATAGTTGATGAATGTTAAAATAGTCATCGATAAATAATAGCAGATAGAATTTTTATTAAAACTTGTTGACGAATTTTAATCAAAATTCATAAAATTTGTACAAAATACAATCAATTTTGGAGTATTCTCGGATTTAATAGTTATAATGTTGATTAAGCTGGCAGTATTATTCTGACTTCAATATTTGTAACATTTACTGTTTGTAAAAGCGTATATAACTTTACAAATATTACTAGTTTCGTTTATGTTAGTTTAGACTATTAGCATTTTCACCATTAGTAAATAATTATTATTCCTGTAATAACATTTATGCTTTATCACAATCAAAAGCTGGAATAGCTTCGTGAATTGAATGAAAAGTATGTTACTATTCATAGTATCTTGAAATAAAAAAAGAAGAAAAACTATAGGCAAATAAGAGAAAGCCTATACTATTTCGTATTCAGTATGTTTCATGAGTTACAATCAGCATCTTGTACGTGATTGTTTTGTAATAGGATTAGTCGAAATTTCACTATAGACACATTTTACGCGTATTTCATAAATTGTTATTATGACAAATTTTGCGTGAATGTGTATCAGCATAAAAATAAAGGAGGAGTACGTGTCATTTATTGAAAAAATACTTGTCCTTGTATGAAACACTTACAAAAATTACTTGTATAATTAAGTGTCTGATTCAAACGCTTGGTATTGTTGATTTGCAAAATGTTTTTTAAAATACATTTTGTAGCAATATTGAAGTTTTCCGGATTAGTTCGTATTTAGTCAACAACTTTATGGTTCATTTGAATGGAAAACTTCCGCTTTAAAGGCGTTTCAAAAGCTGTTATAAGTGTCCTCTTCAGCTATAATAGTGAGTGTAAACTTTTTTATCGGATGACTTCAAGTTACTCGACCTACTTACTCAAAGATGATTTTTTTATGAGTACTACAATTATTGGACACCCACTATTATTTGTGCTTTTCATTCTTTTCGACAAACAGAAGGTTACAACTGATAAAAAATGCGATTTAAAAGTTTTTTTTGGATAATTAGAAACTGCTTAAAGTTATCTTTTGAAAGATTAACGAATACAGTAAATTTGTAGACCATGGAAATTACAGACAAATACTAATCCGATTAGATTGATGATTTTAGTTTCTAGAGTGGTTTCTTTGAAATCGAAATACATGAAATAATGCTTTCAGTTCAGAAAAACAACAGTAGCCAGATATGCAAATGAGTTTGATCAGAACCACCTTCGAATACCTTTCGAAGATAAACACATTTATCATAAAAATGCAAACTAATAATATTGATGTAGTTTACCACGGATAAAAATGATTTGTTACAATACTATTTTAAGGAAATGTTCCTGTTTTCGTGTGCATACTCTTCACAACACGTAGAATTGATCTTTATTGGTTTCCTAACGATCCGATACAGAATAACTACAGTTTTTATTTAGTCAATGGAAAGTAATATTTATTTATTTGTTGTTTGTTCTGATCATTATGTTTGAAAGTTGCTTAAATGGCCAATTGTAAGAACGATCGAACTTTTAGCTCATCTTCAGTCGATATGTAAATTCAAATCAAGATTTGAATACAATTCAACTAAAAAGTAGTTGAATTATCGGTCGTATTGTCTATGTAATCGTCATCATTAAATGCCAGTTACTATGACAAATAAGGAGCAGTGTGCTGAAATAGCAGAATCCTAACGGTGGGTGCTCATTTAACGTTTCAGCATGTGATCAGCATCAACTGGTGGACATGTTGATTGACTGTGGATCAGTTGCGCATCATCACCCACTCCAAAGATGCAGACTAGTATTTTGCTGACCGTTGCTGCTCACAATTAGTTGATGGTAAAGTGAGGTGTTAAATGGTCGGTAACCTTTACCTTCAATTTTATACTTCTTTAAACTATTCGATTTTGCGTTGTTGAATTAGTCGCATCCAGAATATAAAGTGATAAAGTAGAATGGAGCAGGATAGCAGATTAAGTATTCTTTTGGTTTCGACAGATAAGAAGTATGATTACGAAGTAACGAATCCCACCGCAAGTTTCACTGAACTCTTAAATTAGATTTTATTGTGTATTTCTTTCTTTTTCTGAAGTAGATTGTTTTTGTGGTGTTGTTATTTTTATTTGACTATTATCACTACAAATTCTCTATTTTCAATGGACTGACATTTATTTGAGGTGTAAGTATAGCAAAAAATGGGTTTTGTTGGTCCAACCGAAATACGTGAAATAAAATTGTTATTTTTTGAGGTGTCAGTTCTAGCAAACTTATCATACTGTTGTGACTGGTGAAGTATTAATTCATTTAAAATTCTATATTTAGTTTAAATAATCGGTAGGTTTGAAACAGGTGGTCTTCTTGTCTTGTCTTTGTGCAACGGTTCTCAATAAAACAGATGACCGGCTAAAATTAAATCCGGTACCTAATAATAAAGATCCTTTGAGACAATTCTAATTTAATTAATATAACCCTGATTAGTTGATTACTTTGAGATGATCAAAGGCGATGGCTTTTGAAATTAATCCAGACTTCAGTGATTAATAATATTTTACGTTAACTGAATTTCTCTATTAGTATAGAAGATAGTAACTTCTTCACACACTTCGATTTCAACAAATCGAAATTTATTTGCATTTCTAACTCAGGACAATCTAAAAACTCTTTGATAATATAATGACCTGATTTGAATCAAACTTTCAAGTATTACTTTACGAACCGGTAACTAGTTGTGCACACCTTGCCCACTTTTCAATTACTCCAATATAAATCAACTACAACAAACGAATATCGTTGGATCATAGCCAGGATTTAGTTATTTTCGCAAAACTTCTCTCTTTTGACTGAAAATGAAATGTGTATAGATGTGCATACTACAGCATTTTCCTTCATTTCATTCCGCTTTTCATATTTCTGTCGACTTGTGTGTCGCAAACAACAATTTTTCTTTTAATTCGTTGGCATTAAGCTAATTGTTAGAAATTTCACGTTATTATACTTTGACTCATTTTAATGGAACCTTTCAATTATAAAAAGGACCGCCATCATCATCATTATCGTTATCATCATGGTGGACTGACACTGATGATCGTTGCCGCCACGTTTGTAGATATAAATAATGGCATTATTTAATAAAGTTAAAATGCTAATATTTACTAGAATTAAGTAGAAAAATAGAAGAATGAAAAACGGTATGATATACATTTATTACAAAATATAAAAGACAGTAAAAACAATTTGGTTAAGTAGAAGCAATTTTTTTTCGTGAGAAGTTAAGCTATTTACTAAAATTAAAATTGATTTAATAAAAGAAAAGCATCTAGAAATGTTTGTTCGTCATAGAAGCATTTATACTGGAGAGCAGGAAAATTCAATTTTGATTATTTCCATAGATGTCGACGATAATGAGATGGTCGTAGGTATACCAGAGGATGATGACAGCTTGTTAAATGTAATGCTGTAGACAAGAGACTAGGTCGATTTCAATCTTTATTTCAGTAAATTTGAATGTCAGTTTTATTCATTTTAACATTTAAAGTTTGATGGACAATTGTAGTGAATGAATCGTATTGTTTCATCAATTTTTATGATATTCCAAATTGATTATAAATTAATGCATATATTCATGAACAGAATTCTAATTGCTAATGCTTTTGTTTCTCAATCATTGCTATCAGTTTTCTGTTTTTAGTAATGCCAGCTTTTAGTTTTTCTCAACTGGAACAGTTTTTATAGATGAAGAACGTAT
Source organism: Lydus trimaculatus (assembly GCA_037414755.1). Classification (NCBI taxonomy): domain Eukaryota; kingdom Metazoa; phylum Arthropoda; class Insecta; order Coleoptera; family Meloidae; genus Lydus; species Lydus trimaculatus. The sequence goes on along the minus strand of JAZBGY010000797.1, from coordinate 3,199 downwards.
GTCTGCTTCTCGTTTTGGTCTTTTGCATATTGTTTTTTGGTCGATATATCACTAGCTCTTTGCACTGCTACCAGCTCCACTTGAGCTTTTTTTTGACTTCATTTGCAACAATCGTTAGGTCGTTTTCACACACTGGCGCCGGCACAGAATACAGCGACTCAGTGAAAATGCCGGTTCGATCTCTAGCAATCAAAAAGTAGAAGGAGTGGAGGCGGATAAGCTCAATTGACACACAAACGCAGTTTACCAGTGTACACTTGAAAAGGTAAAATTAAAATGTTTTTTATTTAAATTGTGGTAAAGATCGAAATATAAGACTTAATTTTGAATATTTATTCTCTCCAATCAATCACAAGTTACAGAAACTCATTTTTTGATGCCCTGTACATACAAACGATAAACCTTTTGTGCCAATTTTCATCCTATGTTTTCTTATCTCGATCGCTATCTTCTGTTTTACAAAATCAGAACATTCAATATCTTCTCGCCTCAATCAGATTTACTTAGGGTTGGAAATTCGTATTGTTTGCAATAACTGACCAAGAGTGTCTGTAAAGATTTTGTTAGAAACCGAAATTTGAAGAACTAACAGGCAGAAACTGGAATAGAGATCAAGATGATCGCTTACAAAGAATTTAATAAATTTAATAAAATGACAAACTTTTGAAGCATTAGTTAACAGCACTTTTATATATTGCTGCTTAAATTAATGCAAATATTTATTATACAAAATAAATTATTTATAAATCAACAAAAATGTATAGAAATTTTTGTTCTATACACAAATATTAAACTATTTATCATTGAAAAACTGTCATTTACAGACAGTTTAATAAATTATAATCCGTTTTAAAATGCTTTTTTATGTCCAATCACTGTACAGTTTGAAATGGGTCACTGATCATGTTAGGAGATTTTGGTTTTTTGTTTTTTTTTTTGTTCAAAGTGAGTAAAATTTAATGGTATAGAATTATTAATGTGGGTAAAATTGAATATTTTGTTTTTTTCCAAAGACTTCACTGGTTATATTGTAGGTTAAACTTTGAAGCCTTTTGAAGTATTCTTGATTGTATGAGTGTGAATAGGCTGAATATATGCGGCAATATTTCAGCAAAACGTTCATGTTATTCGAAATCTCATAAGAGATCTGTTTCCGTTTTGAATTCATTTTTTTGAAAAAAAAAACAAATTATTGGAGAAACCTCCTCAACTAGATTTCAGTGATAATGTTGCAAACTTCACAACCACAACACCTTTGTAAGCAAATCAAGTTGTCTCTTAATTTGCTTTATAGTGTAGGTGCGTCTTTAGCTGTTGCTATCGAACGGATTACCTACTGAAACTTTAAGTTGCTCTCTAGAGAGTTACAAGCAACTATATACGTGGCCTATTGAGTGGAGGAACTAGTTTGGCTAACCCACATCCGGAATATTTCCATCTACCTGTAGCTTTAATTTTATTTTTGTTTGCTTTAAATTCAAGCCTAATACAGCGCACATTCTTAAACTGTCAGATTTAAATGAAATATAGACTCTGAATGTTGAATCGTTGGTCGTTGACAGGAAATGATAACATGAAATATTATGTGAGAAACGGAACGGTACAAAAAAAAATGTGTAATTTGTTTGTGGTTCCAAAAATATTTGTCTTTTGCAATTCAAACACCAATGGAAGGCAAAAATAAACATTTCATATTAGATACTAATTAATGTGTTGTTCGATTCGTAAATATAACTTAAACAAATTTAAACAGTTGGTGTAATTAAACAAGAATTAATAGTAACGGAATTAGGTTGGTAGTAAGCTTCTTGTAATTTTATTTTCATGTTAAATAGATTGTATACAGCAAACTCAATTACGTTTAATTGAATGATTAATTCTAAGCAAACTTATAGCTTTATTTTATGGGGAAATGATATTAATAATCAATAACCAACTTAATATTTTATAATCAATTAAACTCAATTATTAGTTAATCAAGTTAATCTAAACTGAAAACTGCATTCTTGTTGTTGCAGGAAATAGAAGATCACAAGATCACAAGATCGTATCATCTATAAAAGAAAACAACTAGAAGTTTATCCTGCAAATTGGAGGAGAGAATTCTTTAGCTCGTTTCTACTTTAGACAAGTTCATTTCTTTATTTCTTTGTGTCTTGTAAAAGAAAGAATTTCAACATTTTCATTTTAATTATTTTTGAACAAGTACTAAGATTAAAATAGACGTAATTGTTTTGTCTATCAATATTGAAAACGGTAAATTTATGTTTTCTTAGTGTTGTTGTTGTTGTAGTACATGATTGACACAATTGTGTTTATAAACTGTAGGGAGGATTTTAAAATAAACATTATTAGATCAGTGTGGAGTGGTCTAACGGTGAACATATGGATTTAGATTGTGATACTGGTGAAGAAGTTATGAAATCGGATGAAGAGATGGGTCGTGATAAACAATCGACTACAAATAATACAAACAACCACAATCATTATCCGAGTGAGTAGATCGCACAGTTTTTATAATAATAATTAGTAATTATCTCAATCTCGATCTTTATTAATTGTAGTAGAGGTCTTTCTGGATCAAAAATACATACTTTATAAAAATGGAGTAGTGTCATTAGATCTGACAATCCACGGCGCAGGAATTAATAATGTGGGCGTGTCTCCACGGTGATCTAGCTCTCAACCTGTGTATTTTTGATCCAGAAAGACCTCTAGCATTCTGTTCTTTCACGACGTCTAACTTGTTCGCGTCTGAATCTTTAGCGATGGTTAAATACCGCTTGTAATTGATTGACCAATCCAAATTCTTGTTGCAAATTAACGAATTTCAATCCAGTTTTGTGATAATGTTTGTTTAGAATACCGTTGATAAATTTCCACAATTAACAATAAGTTTGAATTAGTGTTACGGGAAAATGTTTGGTAATATATTTGATAACCACTACTATAGTCCAAGTTTGGGAATAATTATATATTGTCAGTATTAAGCTAAAATTTGTAAAGTAAATGTTAGATGAATTAATCGTCTATTTGAATTACGATTTTCAACATAAACTTCTTGACGAGACAATTGTCTCAAAGGAATTAAAGCGGGTAGATTTCCTAGTTTTACTAGAAACAATACAACATTATTACGCTGACCTAACAATGGTTTAATTACTAAACTAATGTGACACCTATCCTCTATCCAATATAT
>JAZBGY010000796.1:0-39618 GCA_037414755.1 Lydus trimaculatus | reverse complement strand
TTAACAACAGCAGCTGTTAAACCAGCTGCTGATGATGCTTTACCTGAAGTATATACAGCTCTAGGTGAGAATTCTGATACTTGTTTGAGAAATTGTGATTTCGCTGTACTAGGATCACCAACAATACAACAATTAACATCACCACGTAGAGTTGTACCTTCTGTTGTTGTTTTTGGTATACCACCGAATAACATTAATAATATACCACGTTTAATTTCTTCATTACCATGTATACTAGGAAATAGACTATTGATCAAATTCTGATACAAATTCTTATCATGACTCATTTCATACATATGATTCCATTCACCTTCAGTCATTTGTTGGCGCATAACTTCCGGCGTTATCTCATCTAATGGTAATTCAATACCACCAAATTTTGGATTTGTTGCTTGTACACTACATGCCAGAAATGCCATACGATAATGTAAATCACGTACACCTAATACTTTCAAACCACGTACACCTTCAGCCTCATCACCAGATTTATGTTTAGCTTCAATCTGTGTTCTAGCACCTGGTAATGTTAATGCACCAACATCAGGTACAACAATTAATGTACCAGTGAAATCATAACGATCACCAGCTTGTACAGTTTCAACATTTTCAGCACGTAATATCACTTCAACACATCTTGGTATACAACCACGTGGTAATTCGGCTTGTGTCTCTTGTATACGGACTTTTTGGAAATCAACAAATATAGATTTATCAACATCTAACATGAATCTTCGACGATTATTACAAACAGGATTACGACAAATTGTCGGTTCAGTGTACTAGAGGAAAAAATTTTTTGAATTTAGCGCCAAGAATTGAGCGGTAAATTTGAATTATAACTAACCTTAAATTGTTGTTCGACATTTTTTATAACTGTTTGACAATCTAAACAAACAAATGTACCAGATACTAATTCAGGATGTACAGGATGTGTACGTATTACTTGTCCAGAGATTCGTATTAATGTACCAACTTTATCCGTACGTAATTCACGTACTTTATGTCTTGTTGGTACATCGGTAAAGCTAACATAACAATCTTTTTCTTGTTTCAAATTTGCACGATCTTTAACATAATTCACAACAGCTTGACATAAATGTGGATAAATACGGTAATATTCTTCAATAACTGTTGTAGCTAATTGTTGATTGTACTTTTCTAAATCTTCAAAACTCACTTCAATTGTACTGCGTTCTTGATTTAATAATTCACGTGCCGGTTCTAAATACTTGATTTCACCATCTTCTTTCCACCTTTATTTTAATAATAATTGATGAGAAATCTACGATTTTTATATTGAGATAAGACTACTTACTCTTCCAAGAAATCTTGGAACAATTTCTGGCAACGAATACCAACTTCATCGGTATGTTGACGTTGTCCAACCTGAATATTACCTACATCCATTGTTTTTAATTAGAATCCGTTGGAAAAAGCACAACTTTTCATTCAATAATTGTTGAAAATTGTTTACAAAAAGACGACAAAGAACTTTAATAGTTTAGGCGGGAAAATAGGCGCGAATTATCACGTAGTAGCAACTAAAGAAAAATAAAATCCCTAGAATTTTAGCGGCAAATTCAATTATAACATTTATTTATTTATTATTTAATAATAACGCATATTTACAACTTTTTCATATAATTTTATACAAAAATTGACAATTTTATAGTTTTATACCAATTATTTAATACTATTTTTACTATACAAGTAGACACAACATCTAAATTCCATTAGTTAAACAATAATTATTAATATATGGGGTGTTCCATTCAAATTACACCCGTAATTATCAATACAAAAAGAAATACGTATTAACAAAGGTTTTGATTTGCAATTGCAAATATGGAAGTATTCGTTTTTTTTCCTTCAAATTCAATCACTATCATCATCGTTTCTGCTTCGATTTAAAGGCCTTCGACTTTCTTCATCTGAACCATAAATAACATCTTCATCTGAATCGTTAATCATAGAAAATGCAGGATTATCTTTAGTTATATCGAATTCTGCAATATTAACAATAATTAATAAACATTTACCATATACCAATAAACTGTATGATTACCATGAATTGTTTTATTTGCTGGTGAATACACATATGCCATTGTGTAAATATAAAAATTTAATAAACCATAAAACGACATAAACTGAGCTGAACTATTATAATTCGTTGATAATTGTGCAACGAAATTATCTTCAATTATATCAAAACTAAATCTCAATATTGTAATTATACCGATTATCACTAATACAACCACCATAAGTAATGTTAAAAATTTGAGTCTTAAACCTATATTTAACAATAAATTAATTAACTGATTTATTAGTAATTAATTAGTGTAATTACCGAAAAATGGCATCGATCGAAGTTCTGTATAGGCTCTTAATATAAGAACTGATAAATAAACCAAATAAATCACACCGAAAATGAAGAAGAACGCTTTCAATGTCTGGAAAATTTCCAACAAATTAATCTCAAATTAATTGAATTGAATCAAACGATTTACATAGAAATTTGCAGTATCTACAGCATGATTATAGGTAGGATCTTGTAATTCACTGTATCTTTGCCATGTTGATAGGATAATAGCCGGGAACCATAGCATAGAAACGATGAATACTTTGGGGAAATAGAAAGTTAAAATTCTTCTTTCATTCTATAACGAAAATTAATCATTAATTAAATTGGAATAATTCATCAATTATTAACACAATACTTGTCTTAATCCATGATAAATACAAAGCCAAAACAACAATAAAGCACATAGAAATGTTGTTTGAGCTAAAGCATCAATCATTCCCGGTATCCAAGAATTCACCAAAAGCATCATTGGGAATACTGGATCTTTAAAACAAAAATTTTTTAGAATAGTTTTTATTCAAAATTTATAATTTACTGTTGTATCCTAGAAGTAATGGTAGTAGAATTGACATCCATTTCTGTTCAATCGACCAATCGTAAATTGGATATTTACGTAAATGATAAGCAAACCAGCACTATCAATTAATTAATCAAAAAAATTAATTAATCAATAAACAAAACATACTTACAGTTATAATAAAAGTGGCTAATAGAAATATGAATCTGAAACCGATTTCTATTTGTGTAAAAGCTGGATTATACGTCTTAAACTATAACAGAAGAATTCGCTAATTTAATTGGATATTAATTAATTTAATTACATCGTAATTACGTAGAATGTTAGATGATTGATATTGTAACGTTTATGGAATTCTTTTAAACCGTAAAAGTTAACTGTTATTATATAATGGGTATATTCCATAAAGCCTAAATGTAAAACAATAAATTCGTTACAATCTTGTTTGTTGCAGGTCAAATGACGTGTCCTATAATTATCGAAATTCATCAAAATTCTATTATTTGAATCCGACATAATTACCGATTATGGGTGTGTTTATTATCAAGTACTGGATTAGGTTTATGTTCTTTTGTTAGACCCTCAATAATCACTGAAATTGTGAAGCTTTTATCAAATGATTCATCTACAAATATTGATTAGTTTTCAATAAAATTCGATTAAAATAATAGATTTTTCAAAAACCATCAGTATTCTCTGTAGATAATTTTGCAATCAACCATAATTGTTGGGAATAAGTTGTTAATCCGGGTGTTCGCATTATAAACGGTCCTGTTGCTATAGCTGTATGGTTGGTGTCTTTTGATAATAGAGATTGGGCATCGATTTCTGTTGTAGTGGTGATCGGTGGCCCTAAAGTCACAAAAAATTAAATAAAACACTCTCGATGTTGAGAAATAAAAATAACGGTTTTTACCGGCAACACCGATGAATAGAGCTAAACCAAAACAAGCAAAAAACGCAATAAACACCATAACAAATTCACGTTTATGCATCGAATATAATCGCATATAAACCGATCTAAAAAATTTACCCCAAATTTAATCAAAACAATAATTGTTGTTGTTGTAATAATTTGAATACCTTTCACAGCGATCATGATGATAAGCTGGCGCTATATACTTATCAAATTCACTAAATAAATCACTAAATTGTGAGAGGACATTTCTAACTTTCAATAACCATCCACCTGATGGTAGATGATACGTATAGCCCAAACCCATTCCATCTAATTTCGCCATAATTTACAAAAAAAAATAATTGAATACACACAAATTTTTTGGATCAAAAACAAGAAAAATCTAAAGGGAAAGCTTAAAAGAATTGCGGGGGTGTTATCAACAAACAACTAATCGTACGTGTTTTCATGGTTAGAGATTTTATTGATCTGCGCCGTACACTACAACGATAATCGTGATGTTTTCTTTTATCGGGGAAACTTTATTGTCGTTTATCATTATTATTATTATTACAATTCAATTTTAAAATAGATTCCTACAAATCGGACATGTACTCTTATTGCTTGTACTGAACCATTTATATAAGCATGCTGAATGGAATTTCTTTTTACATGTACGACATGATAATTTCGGTAATTGATAAGTACCAGGATGTAAAACAGCAAAACATATATAACACTCTTCAATACCATCAAATTTCTTATCTAAATTATTATTCCATAATGATAAACCATCCCAAATTCGACCATTCTACAAAATTAATTAAAAAATCAATTTGTTGAATTTAACTAAAATATTCATTAATTACTTGATGGAGGAGGCATTTTTTCAATTGCATCAACCATTGTTTATGCGACGTACCACCAATCTGTCGATTACATTGTACATCTGGGCCTTTTAATGGATAATTCGCTGGTAGTGTTATCACCAATTCCATTTGTGCTTCATCTACTGTATAAATCGCTACAACTTCTCTTACTAACGGTAGCACTTTTATCTGATTAATCAAATTTAATTAACAATTTTTTTTTTTTTAATAATTATAATCTGTACTTACCACCATATTTTTGAATTTTGTTTCATGATTAATAACATCAATCAATTCATCATTACATAGACGTGGTGATACATAAAATGTTGTGATACGTTCAATGATTTGTGATATTTTTGTATCCGTTTCTGACCACCATTGTCGCACTAATGCTGGTAATTGTGATAATGTTAATGTATATAACCAACATGAATAATGTTCTAATTTATCACTTTTATATGTTAATTGATTAAAACTTAAATTTGGTGATTTTTCAAATAATTCACGCCACAATTTCAATTTATTCTCATTACTAACATTACTATTACTATTATTATTATTGTTATTATTATTATTATAATTATATGTAAAGATATCACGTGGCATTAATTTAAACAAATTATCTAAATAATGTTTTAAAATATCATTTTTACGATACCAATCAGCGTATTGATAACGTAATTCGGATGAGGATTTACGGCATAATTGTAAGAAAATATTCCACAAGTTTAAATATGCAAAAATGTACGTATAAGAATCGGTATGTGGTTCCACTTGGCAACAATCATCACATAATCTGTAAACAATTAACAAACGATTGTTTTAATTGGCTACACATGAAAATCAGGTGTTAAGCCTCGTTCAGACTTTCCAAGTTACTTGAATTCAAGTAACTTGAAACTACTTGACAACTGTGAACCTAATAATTAATTGACTTGAAATATTCGTTCAAGTTTGTTTCAAGTTTCAAGTGAAGTAGAGCTCCTTTCAACTTTTTACTTGCCTTGAAATAACTTGAATGGCAACTTGAAATGTGTGAACTGTTCCCGTGGAAGTAAATCAAAGCCAGCTACGTGAATATGACATTTCATTTGTTTACTTGATTCAATTAACTTGTTTATGTGTGAACATAAACTTGAATTCAAGTAACTTGAAAAGTCTGAACGAGGCTTTAGACTCACTTGAATCCTTGTAATAATTCATTAACAACACCATCAATTTTCATTAGACATTCTTTAAAATATTCTAAACATAAACAATTACTAAACGTATTCGTATCAATTGTATTTAAATCAATTTCAATTAAACCATCAACTAATATTGATAACATCTGATAACCGTATAATTGGAAAATTATCAATTGATTTGTTAATAAATCAAATGAACGTTTTAGAAATTTCGTATAATTTGGTAGATTATTATCGTTGTTATTTGTAAAAATCAATTTGTAATTGAAATATTGAATAATTTTACCAAATTCTTGCAAAAATGGTGTATAAATCAACAAATCTATAGAATTCTGCTCGAAATATTCTAAAAAAATTCAATAATTAATTAATTAACAATTTTTTTAAAAATTAATTAACTACCAGTTAATTTTAGCCATAATCTAACAAAATCATTATGAACATTAACATAGAAAAGATTGCCCCATTCATCGATTAAATCATAATTTTGACGATCATCATCATCATTATTTTGGATAATTTCTAATTGTTTTATTAAATTAACAAATAATCGACATAAACCGATTAGAAATGTTTGTAAATCGATATTATTATAATTTTGTTTTAATTTTAAACAATTTGTAGACCATGATGTTAATGATATAACAATCAAATCCCAATAACGACGTTTTATTGGAAAATTTGGATGATTTTGATTCATAAAATCGACGAAGAATTGCTGAATTTCCAGAATTTCTTGAAACTCTTCTCTGGAAACATTCCTACTACAAAAAAATCAATAATAATAATAATAATAATAGCACAATCTTTAAATAATTACTTTTCTAATAGAAATTTGGCTGTGTCTCTTTCGCGAATTTTCTCAACTTTCTCGAACCTCTCCTCGATTCCTGTACAATCTTTATTAGAAATTTGATTTGATTTCAATTTATTTTTATCAATTTTGATGGAATTAATACAAAATGAGGTGATTATACTCGACCATAATTCGGAATATTTCGCAATTTCGTCATTTAACTCTTCTACAAAATCGTCATCTTCTTCTGACAATTCTTTGAACATCTCCATTTGATTTTGCATAAATTTATAGTTTTGTTTAAACAAATTGTAGTCTTTAATCTAAAATTATTGATTTATAGCACAATAATAAGATTGATAATTTGTAGAATTACCGTAGGATAGTGGTGGATTAGCATTTCTAATAGGATAAAGTCTAAAATAATAGCGGACCAATCAATCAACATTTCCAATTGATGGATTTGATTGTTTTTATAAATTTTATAAATTATCGATAATTTCAATGTTGACCATTTGAAATATTTTGTAAAATTATTAAAATCAATCTTATCATCATCAAAACTATTAAACATTAATTGATAACAATTTGGTTCATTTAAATATTTACAATATTCTGCAATTTTTAATAATTGTTTACGCCAATTTTTTAATAAATCATCAAATTTAAACAATATACGAAATGTTTTAGAATCGTATTGCAAAAATTCTAATAAATCATAGATAATTGTTGTAAAATAATCAATTTCTAATTGTTGATGATAATTTAAGAATTTTTGTTGTAAAATATTGGAAATTTTTTGTAAATAATTCTCAGTAAGTTTATACGTTTCTAAACAATTTAAAAATGATTCTTTTATCATTTTCTGATTGTTTTCATCAATTTTTTGTGAACAAATAAATGAAAATAATGTTAAACTTAAATCTTGTCTTGTATACATTAAAGTTTGATTATTATTAATGCGATTTAAAAGGAAACAAGTCAGATTTAGAACAGATTCAATCGCTATTGTTGTCGAATCATCGAAATTATCGAGAATATCTTGTAATTTTGCAACAATTTCCCGAAATACAGCTGGATCGATTCGTAATTCTGAAAATTATTTTTTTTACTATAAATTGTTAAAGATAGGCAACCAATTATACACGCTTGAAACCTACCATTACCGCTCGTAACCGAGTCGAGTATTGTTTCCACATACGGATGCCATTCATTATTGATACTTTCATCGATAATTTCTAATAAATATGCACCAATTTTACTATTTAATAACCAATTTTTAATCAATAAATCATTGGAGAATTGTGGTGAAATTGCATTGATTATACACCAGGCTAAACAATCACCTTTACAATTCTGTAAGAAACAAAATTACGAATTGATTGTGATCAAACTACAATGCAAACTTACCGATAATTGCTGTAAAATTTTCGATTTTCCATCAGAATTTGAATATTTATACAGAATAAACAGGAAATTTATCAAATTTTGATTAATTTCCGGTAAATTACCCAACCATTTGATAGTAAAATCGTATAATCGACTCAAATCTGTGTTATTACCACAACTATCATTAAGATAATTGTTTAAATTAATTATGAAATCTTTATTATCATCAAATGCATGAATTAATTCAACACTATCATCGATTAGAATCGTTAATTGGCGATTATCGATGATTTTAAAGTATGATTTTAAAATTAAATAAACTAATTGTGTTAGATTGTTGGAAAATTCTACGTTTTCCATTGGATTTTCTTTAATTAGATCGAAATTTTCATCGTAATTATCATCTAAAGTGAATTTTACACGATTTGATGATTTATTCAATTTTTCATAAGGATTCTTAAATGTTAAAAGGAATAATTTATGTTTTTCTGTAATATCTTTGATTGATTCTATCGGACAAGTTTCCAATTCAATTAAACTTGTTTCAAATAGTTTTACAAGAATTGTTTTGAAACAATCCAAATATTGTTTATAATTTTTCTGTTCGTTTTGATTACGATACCAATACAACACCAATAATGTAACTTCTTGTATTGCAATTTTATTATAAATACGATTTTCTATCAAATTATGTTGTAGAAAAGCGTATAAATGACGTTTTATTAATTTTTCACAAAAATTCACATTTGATTCATGTGTTAAAATAACAAATTTCATACATTCGATGAATGTAACAACAATCGTCGTACTTTCAGATTTGCTAATTTTCACAGTACGTTGATCGAGTCTGAAATTGATTTAGAAATTTAATAAAACTGCTACATAAAAAAAAAAAATGGAAAAACCATCCATACCCTTGACGCAAATTCTCAAAGAAACGATCATAAAAACTCAAATCTTTCATTGTTGGTAATTTAGTTAATAACATTAGGAAATTGGGATAAATTATATTAGCACAACCTTGTCCGCCTTTTTGTAAAATATTCCATAATTTATTTAAAAATTGTTTATCGAAATTAATAAAACTCGACCAATTCTCAATTAAATCAACAATTGTTATAAATGTTTCCCATATAAATGGTATCACAGTTGGATCATTATCATCTAAATTATCAATAATACTATTAATTATTTGTTTATTATCTAATAATGTTGATGATTTTTGATAAATTCTCGTTATCACTTGATAACAACTAGAACGTATTGTTGGTAATTTATGTTTTAAATATTTATTTGTTAATAGATTCTTAATAATCTCCTGATTTAAATCGTATTGTTTTTCGATTTGTTCACTTGTTAATACTTCTAAATACATACAATAGCCTTGTAGACTTGATAAGATCATACGTTCTAATTTCGCTTCATCTTCATCATTAAGTTTCCCTGTATAATTGGAAAATTCCATTAAATTTCCTTTGATAAACGATAAAATCTCTTTGTGACAAAACAACAAACAATTCTGTACTTTCTCATCGGGAAATGTTGTTTGAAATGATTTATTTGCAATTGTAGCAGCCGGTGGATATGTGTCATATTGTGATGTAAACCATGCACCTATAATTTGTTTAATTATTGTTGCTAACATTTTCTTATCTTTTAATATAATTTGATAATGTGCATATTGGACAGCTTCACGTATACGATGATCAATATCAATTGCTAAACTTATATAAATACGACACCAAAAATTTAATATCAATTTTATAGCTTCAGCTTCAGAATTTTTAATTAAATCAGAAAATTCTTGTAATGCTTTCAATTTTGTTGTTGAATCTTTTTTATTCATACGTTTGAAAACAATTTGAAAATCAGAATTAATTGATGGATCGAATTCTTCATTTTTCATTAACGGTGATAGAAAACCAATATCTTTTAAACTTGTTAATTGAGATGAAAGTAATTCAGCACTACGTCCACTACTGGAGGGCTACAAATTTTTGTTTTTTTAAGCTATATTAAGATAATTTTTGGAAGAGGTTGTAAATTCCTTACCCTAGCATTGTTTTTTGTGCGTTGAGCTTTATTTTTACCAACCATTCTTTATATTTTGTTAGGAAAAATCGAAAAAACCACTCAATATGGGGCTTTTATAACCTACGACGCAAATTAAACGTCAATGTGACAAATGACAGTTGCATAAAAAATTGTACCAACTGCAATAAAAAAAAATCCCTTTTATCTAAATCTGCAGTTACACTAAATGCAAGAAAAGCGGCAGCGTTTGTACAATAATTTTTCGTTGATTCATCAGTAATAAAACGCAGTTTATTTACAAATAATTGCAAAATTTCACAAATGCTTGTAGAGTGTATTCTAGAATTTGAAGAGATTTTATCGGAGGGTGTTCTAATCTGAACCGACCTTAACAGCGACTTACGCAACGTTGTACGAATTGAAGGTCACAAAATTTATGCTACTAGAAAGAGATGGCTTTATGGCAATCTTAATGCTATAGAAAAGCTACAATATCTTTGAATGCAGCGGTGATAAATCTGATATCTAAAGATAAAAATGGCGCCACAATTTGGCGCGAAATTTAAAAATCACGCAACTTGAATATATAATTATATCTTTAATAATATTTCTAAGTACAACTTTTAGTATTCAACTACTAAATAAGAAAACAATAATAGAATCATTTTTACAAAAAAATTATTTCATAATTTTTCCCCCAATTTCATTCTAAAGGTTGTTCAGATTCAGCTGTATAACTTTTAACTCTTGAAAACCATAGTGGTGGATATCGATTGCCGACTAGATCAAAATTATATGTATTTTCATCACCTTTTATAGATCGTGTAAATACCGAATAATGTGTCCATACTAATTGAACATGTCGTTTTTTATTCGTACTCCTAATCTGTAATTCCTGCAATTTATCAACAAATTTATTAAATTCCATTTTTGAAGTGATATGATTAAATAAAAAATACCATATGGAAAGTTTGTTCATCATTGTCATACAAATTATCGCCACGTCTTCTTGTTACTTTCCTATTATTTTTGTTATTATTATTATTATTGTTAGTTTTCTGTTGTCGCTGTACAACTAGTGTAACTTTATCATCTTTAAGACGATAATAACCTTTCAAGATTGGATTGCGAGCATTTCGATGTTTCATTTGTGCAACACATTGTGCTGGTTCATCAGCCGATGTTAATACTAAAACAACACCTTCAGGGAAGAAACGTAAATAACGATAATAAACAACTAAATGCCATGGACGATAGAATTGATCTTGGAAACTATTTTCACCATTTCGTATATATGTTGTACGACTTATATAACAACCATTGAATTGTAAACGTGCCCGTTCAATGAACATCTGACGCCATGACAAGTAATTTATAGGTGAACTGCCACAATTCAAACCCCATACACTAGAAAATACAAATTTATTCAATCAATATACGTTGTAAAGGTTTTATAATTGAGAACCGTAAACATGCTAATCGCCATAATTCTGAATCTCTTGCACATAAATAGAAACCTCGACAGACCATTGAGAACATTTCAAGTGAACGTAAATCTAAATCGGACGAAACTACCCATTTCAAAATGTACAAAATCATCTCCATTGGTAAGACAGAAATATGTGTCGTCTATAAAACAATAACAAAATTATTAAATGTGTGATGGATGGGGAAAGATGGGTGAAGTTTTACGTTTTGTTCAATTTTCGGTACGCAAATAACTGCAACTTTAGACATTTTTTTTTGAATTCTCGGCAATAATTCACCTTCTTTAATTTCTTCATTGTCATCATCATCATCATCGTCATCATCATTATAAGGATCAGTACCAACATGATTGTGTGATTTATTATCAATTTCTTTGGGTAATTCATAAGTGTCTTTGGTTACTTTGATTTTTTCTAAACGAAACTCTATGTCTGGCACTAACTGTACTGCACGACGATAGAATTGGATTGCTTCATAAACTTTGCCAGATTTCTCCATTTCTATGCCTTTACTGAATAGATTTTTAGCCTAAAAACGAAGTTTTTGTTTCGGTTTAAATCATATTGAGTTTTTAATAAAATTTCAACTTTAGTTTCAAGATTTTGTTGATCATCATCTTCAATATTATCAATTGCGTTTTGTTGTTGTTGTTTCCTTTGATGTGTTGGTGTTATTTTCAATTCTTTCTGCCACTTCTCACGAAAACTCGCTAAAACATCTACATTGTTATGTACAGCTGTTGTTGTTGATAACGATAATGATGATGATGAATCATCAGAATCATCATCATTAGAAGATATATCCCCCCTGTTATAAAAATTCTAGAAATTATTCAAAATTTATTAGTGTTTTCTTAAGGAAAAGTCTAGTAGTATCATCTTACCATTGTTTTTTTTTTCTAGAATTAGGAAATTTAAAGAGAATCAATTAGTTCACGGTCTGAATATCTAATAACAATTCGTATGGTTTGTAGATTTTTCAAAAAAATCTTTTCCATAGTTTTCATTAAGCTGGAAAAGCTGGAAAATCTGGGTTGTTTTAATAAACCCAGTAGGCCACGATAAATCGGTGGTCTTTTCGAACTAATAAGAATCACTGTCATATACTCGAAATGTCACTACATCAAACAATTATTTAAAATTAAACATCTCTAATTAAGCCATTATTTTAACCATATTGTCGATTTTTCTGCCAACAATTGTTACTATTTTTAAATGTTTTTTGTGCAAAAAAAATTGATTTACGAAGCGTTTTTTACCACATACATTTTGTAAAAAAATCGGTTGGTACGACTGACTTGTCAGTCTCATTTGATATAAAAACATTTGTATCCGTCAATTTGAGTGTTAAATTGCATTTTTTCTCAAAAATTTAACGAAAATTAACAATCATGGTGTTGGAAAGTACGATGATCTGGTTAGTATTCGATTTTATTTGTTCTTTAATAAGAAAATTTTAATTTTTCTACATTTTTCTTAAAAATAGTAAACATAACCTCAATTCATGATAATGACACTGCAATTCTCTCGAAATATTCTTCAGTTAATTGTGTTGTTTCTCAATAAATACGTATGAGTTCCGAATTTAATTGTAATTTTAATATTCTAGTGTTGATAACAGTGATTATATGAGAAATGGTGATTTTCTACCGACTCGTCTGCAAGCCCAACAGGATGCTGTGAATCTTGTTTGTCATTCAAAAACACGATCTAATCCTGAAAATAATGTTGGTCTATTGACTTTAGCTAAGTATGTCAATTTTCAAATTATTATAATTCACTGTATTGTTAAGGGTGTGATTGTTTTTTGTAGCGTTGAAGTGTTAGCAACTTTAACAAGTGATGTTGGTCGTATCTTATCAAAATTGCACCAAGTCCAACCGAATGGTGATATCAATCTTCATACAGGCATTCGTATTGCTCATGTAGGTCAATTTATTTTTTGTCTCGTAATTTATCGTTTTTGTGTCTAAGTTAGATTCTTTTGTTTGTAGTTGGCATTAAAACATCGTCAAGGTAAAAATCATAAAATGCGTATTGTTGCTTTTGTTGGTAGTCCTGTTGCTTCTGAAGAGAAAGAATTAGTAAAATTAGCTAAAAAATTGAAAAAAGAAAAAGTTAATGTTGATCTTGTTAGTTTTGGTGAAGATCAACAAAATAGTGATGTATTAACAACATTTGTTAATACATTAAATGGTAAAGATGGTAATAGTAGTCATTTAGTAACAGTACCACCAGGTCCACATCTATCTGATGCATTAATATCATCACCAATTATACAAGGTGAAGATGGTAGTGGTGGTGCTGGTTTAGGTGCTGGTGGTTTTGAATTTGGTGTTGATCCAAATGAAGATCCTGAATTAGCATTAGCATTACGTGTATCAATGGAAGAACAACGACAACGTCAAGAAGATGAAGCACGTAAAGCACGTGAAGCATCAACTACTGAAAGTGGTAATGCTGGTACAAAAACAACAAGTCCAATTAAAGAAGAACCAAGTGAAGAAGCTATGTTAGAACGTGCTTTAGCTATGTCAATGGAAGATGATAGTGGTAATACAAATACAGGTGGTACTACTGGTAGTAATGCACCATCTGTTGATTTTGCTAATATGACCGAAGATGAACAGATTGCTTTCGCTATGCAGATGTCGATGCAAGATGCTCGTACGTTTTTTCTTAAGAAGTCAAAGTGGAAAAAATTATTATTTTTTTTTTATTGTAGAAGATTTAGAGAGTGGTGGTAATAGTGGTAAAAAAGAAGAACCAATGGAAGTTGAGGGCGATGAAGATTATTCGGAAGTTATGAATGATCCAGCATTTTTGCAAAGTGTTTTAGAAAATTTACCAGGTGTTGATCCACAATCTGAAGCTATCAAGCAAGCTGTAGGTAGTTTAAAAGATAAGAAGAAGGAAGATCAAGATAAGGACGATAAACAGAAGAAATAAACACGTGTGTTTTTTTTTGTTTTTTAGATCACTTTTTCACTTGTATTCTATTCTAATTATCATTTATTTCCAGTTTATTTTTTTTTTCTTTGAATTATTTCCCGTTTCAATGTGATTATTCCCTAAAAACTCCTAAATTTTCCTGGTAAATAACACAAAAAGTGTTTTATTCAGGTTTATTTAAAAAAAGAATTTAAAATTCCATAAGCTAATCTACATGATCCATCAATACAATTTTGCACAAAATAATAAAATTTGGAAATTTAATAAATATTTACGTATGGAAATTGTGCAATTTTTCTCAATTACAATTCCGTCTTTAATTTAAACAAACACAAATGTATAAAACAATAAATAATTCGTTAAAATCGAGACATAACTAGAATTTACAATTTTCTTAAAATTTTCTAATTCCCTTTCAAGTTACGTCTCAAATATTCATTACAAAAAAAAAGCTACCTATATACATGATACAGACTTATCTCCTATATTTTTTAAAAATAATCAAAAAAAAAAATTATAATAATCGTGGATGGAATCTACCCATATGTAAAATAATACCACTAGGATTATGTCGTACGAAATACAAAAACGGCCTATCGAAACGTAATCGTGGTATTTCATTATTTTCAGTTTCTTTAGGATAACGTGCCTGTCGTGGTCGTAATGGTAATGGTAAATCTAAATGACTTGGATCATATAAAGTTTCATCAAATTGTTGATAATCTTCAATATTTTCATAATTTTCAATTAAACGTGATCGACGACCTACAGCAGCTGGATAAATCTACAACAACAAAAACGAATTATTTTTTTAAATAATTTTAATTATAAGAATTACCTCTCGATGGTGTGCTGTATTAATACCATTTTCACCACACAATCCAAATTCGTTGATTTGCACCATTTCGGATAAATGTAATTCGTGTATAGCACCATTCAATCCTCTTAAATCCGCCTTTTTCGCATCGAATAAATCATGTAAACCCATCCGTTGGAATGAATTAGTTGCATTCAATATCGATCGATGTATGAATCGTGGTAATTGTAATTCTAAATCGTTACGTGGTATTAATGAACGTAACAATCGTACCCAAGCACCTTTCTTAAATGAACTCTCAACTAGATGTTTTTCCAACATTGCTAAACCATCAGCTACCGGTGTTGATACACCTGGTTGGCCGGGCATTACAAAAATCGTTGAAATTGTATCGAATTTTGTACCTAAAGCGGCAGCAGTTGCATCCAAACTTGCTTCATAACCGGCTAAGAAATCACCATGTCGCCATACAGCTGCAGGAATTGCTATTAATCGTCGTTCTCTTAATGTTGGTGTTACAGTGAAATACAATTCACCATCACTATTATTAGTTGATGCACTACTACAATCAGTATGGAAAATCGATGTACTGATTCCGGCTAATGGTGGTCGGGCATGAATGAAATTATCTTTAAGAAATTCAGATATTGTACCGTTACTTGCTTTTCGTACTAAAAGATTTGTTCGGCGCCTAATAATATCGGAAATCTCTCTAAAACCAACTTCTTCAACATGACCATCATAGAATTGCCGGACACGGTCTTTATAGAAACCCAACAATTTACCTTTAGAACGGTCACTGTATAATTGTCGGATTATACCGGAAATTGCAATACCATCAATTGTATTGTTATTCGTCTTGACGGATTCGGAGATATTTTTGAAAATTAAATGTGGATTAAAAGTGACCATATCGTCTAGTTTCAAAATTTCATTCATTTCACCGGAAGTAGCACCACGAGCACCCAAAAATACCATCGCTAATAATGATGTAGCAGCAAATGGTGATATAACAACACTTCTTGTTGAACTTAAAGTAGCCGTTCCAGTTTTCCAAAAACCGAAAGCTAACTCATTGCATAATTGAACAAATTCGTAAACATCACTATCCAATTGTTTGGTACTATCTTCCAAACCAAATCCTTGTAGAGGCTGATGGGCTAAATTTACTGGTACTACCGGGCGATTTGTGGTACTCTCTTGAATATTCGGACGAGTAGTAGTTGTTGTTGTAGTTGTAGGCTCTACAGTTGTTGTAATACGATTAATTGGTGGTAGAATTGTCGATACTAACGTCCACGCACTGGTACTGTTTTCCTCACCAACCTCAGTCTCATTTTTGGTACTTTCATTGATTTCAACAACAACTATAGGTTCAAGAATTTTATCATTTTGAGTCATAGTCTCCGTTACTATCTCTGGAGTAGTAGTTTCGATTATTTCAGTTGTACTCTCTACTGCTTCGGTTGTAGTACTGTATTGGATCTTCATCTGTTCTGCAACACTCTCTAATGATAGTAAACTAGAATTTTTCTTTAATTCCTCAGCAATCTTATCATATTCCATTTCAAGACTCAAATCAGCTTTTGCCGGTTTAGTTTGATTTTTTTCATTTTCATTCCTTATTATTGTTATATTGATGATGTGTGGTACGAATTCGGTTGTAGTTTCAGTACTACTTTCTACTGCAGATGGTTCTTCGGTACTACCCCAAACTTGTGATAAAATCGAACCGAAAGATTCGCCCAATACTGAATCAATCGGTGGTGGTACTTCAGTGGTAGTACTTAATTCAATTGTTGTTGTTTCAGTATTGAAATTATTCGAAATTAAATTTGATGATACAGTTGCTGTTTCGTTCCGTACAATTTCCATTGTTTTATTAGAGGAGTTCGTCATCATTTCTTGGATTTGTTTGTTGATTTCCTCATTTTCTGCCGGTATAGGTGGTGGTACTAAATCTGTAGCTACCGCTTGAGAGATTAATTGTTCAATACTTTCAACAATACTATTTTCTGTAGTTGCTACTGTTTCAGTTGTAGGGAGTGGTACTTCAGTTGTAAAAACTTTAACAGCATTTGAATCATTTGGATCGGTAGTACTGATCTCTTCTTGATCATTGAAAGTTGTTGGCAGTACTGTTGTGTATTTATTTGAATCACTAGCTGATAATTCTGAATTAATTTCATAAATATTCGTTGTTGTTAATAAGAATTTATCGAATTTCGTTGAAATATATTCAGTAGCTAGAGTACTAAGATCATCTAAATTGGTACTACTTTCAATACTTTGTGTAATTTCACTATTTTCTTCATCAGTCTTTTTCAAAAATTCTGTAGTTTCAGGTAAAACTGTTGTAGTAGCTTCTTGTAAAATTTCAGTAGTTGTACCATGTTTTGTATCATCTGTTGTTACAAATACAGTACTCAAATTCTCTTTTTCTGTTATCATTTCAGTATTTGTTTCTGGTGTAGTCGTACTTTGTCGTCGAATTGCCAATAATGTTGTAATCGGTAATGGAGGTTTTGTTGTTGTAAAATCTTGGACTGTTGTCTCTTGAGAAGTTTTAATGGTACTTGTTTGTAGTAGTACTGGTACTATAGTTTCAGGCAGAATTGTTTCAGTAGTTGTTGAAGTTTTTTCAGTAGTCGGTGAAGATTTTAATGATGTTGTAGCTTCTGTAGTAGTTGTAGTTGTTGTTGTTGGTTGTTTTACAGTAGTACTATCTGCGAACGTAGTTGAAGTTGGTTCCGTGTTGAATTTTGTTGAAGTTCCTACTGTTGTTGTTGTTGTTGTTGTTCTTGCTGTACTCGTGGTTGTAGAAGGTACGGTTGAGGCTTCTGTTGTAATTTGAGTTGTTGGCCGTTTTGTTGTTCTTTCAGGAATATGGAAGATTGGTCTTGAGTTTTCTTTAGTGAGTTCTAGAATTGGTAAAAATTTTGTAGTCGTACCCATTGTTGTTGTGGTAATCGTTCTAGGTTTACTAGTAGTAGTAGTAGTTAATATTGTTGTTGTAGTACTAGGAGCAGTTGTGGTAGCTTTGGTAGTAGTGGTTGTAGTACTAGGAGCAGTTGTGGTTGTAGTGGAAGATGGTAATGTTTTATGTTCCATCATTGGAGGTTCTACCATGATCGTGTCAGGTGTAGCATGAGCTGGTGTTGGTTTTGGACTGATTTCATCACCAGAATTTTCGAAAATTGCCGGTAATATTTGACTCCAATTATCAGAAACATCCGGTGTATCTAATTGTGGTTTATTTTGTGTAGATTGATTCATTTGATTTGCCATTTCTTCTTTAACAACACTTTGTACATTATTTACAACATCATCAACACGTTTCTCTGGTGTTAAAATACCATTTGATGTTAAACTTTCCAATGATAATGTATTATCATCATTATTATCATCACCACTATTGGCAACAATCTCTTGTATTTCTTCCCATGTCATTAAACGTTTAACTAAATCACCATTATCATCGAATGTATAAAATTCATAACGGTCAGGATTTAGGAGTTCAATAGGACTTGCAACATCTGTACCATGTAATGGTTTGGTGATTGGACGGCCAACAGCATCTGTGAAGATTTTCGTACCATTCTCTGTATCCATGATGACGGAAACGGAAGTGACAACACTAAAATTATTATTATTATTATATTAACAATAATGAAATTTTTACAACAATAAATCGTTATATCAGATCGTGACTGTACTCTAACGGATATTATCGTTGAAAAATCTTGTTCTTGTCATGTTTATAACTGATATAATTAGTGAGCAAATCTTATCTACCTATCTAACTGTCTCTTCTAAACCTCTAACTCTATATAAACCTAACGGCTATGATTTTTATTGTTAACTGTTCAACAATTACCTGGATCCTAGGATTTTTCTTGAAATCTCTCCATCAACAACAGCAGCAGCTCCATCATCACTGGTTGTTTCATTTGATTTATCAACATTTCCATGAGTACAACCGGTAATTATTAATAATAACAACAACAATGGGTAATGCTGCATTTTTTTTCTTCTAATTTGTTGTTATCTATGGAAAATAATTAGAAAAAAAAATTATGAGTGAGAATTCATCTTAATATAAGATTGGAATAGGCTGTGTGGTTGTTATTACCACATATCCTCTTAAATTTCAGAACAATAACGTAATTAAAATACAAGAATCTTCTATGTCTACCAAATTGGTTCGTATCTCCTTTCTTGACTTAATAGTTGATTAGAATGGGAAACTCTTTTGTTTTGTGTTTTTTTTTTTGGTAAATTATGTAAGGAGACCAATTTGTATATAACGGGTGATCCAAATTGGTCTCGATTATGATTAGAGATAAAACCATTATTTTAAATTGCATAATAAAAAAAAATAATGATGATTACTAAAAAAATAAGAATTCTCAGATTAAACGACTGCAAAGCCTTAAATCTAACGAAAATGTTAATTTCAGGATTGCTACCATAACTTTCTGGTTATAATTAAATTGTAATGCATTTGCTTTGATGTGGCCGACTCGACTTTAGGATTTTAGTATAAGGTGTAGGCAAACAGGTCATTCTTCAGATTGTCAACTTCGATTGGACAATAATCCTATTATAAGGGAATTCCGAGATATCCATTCTAGACTATAGAAATATTAGTAAAATGATCTCAATTCTAAAATCAAGATAACCGGAGCACAAACTTGGATCATTGATTCCCATAAACGTTTCATTAAATATCAACTTTCAAACTCGTAATATACGTGTTCGCTATAAAGTTATTGTGAATAAAATTCGGAGAATCAGTGTGTCCATACATATTTTTTTTTTGTATATTAACAATGATTAATTAACATATTTGCCCATTTTTTTTCTGTATAAATCTAGGTTTTTAGGTACCATCAAATAAATACAACAATAAACTATTAAATAGTTGAATTGTTGGCTTTAATAGACAATAATTCATCATTTTTAACACAACAATTATCAGAATTGTTCCCACAGAAAATCTAATGGAAAATCAAATAATTTTTTTTGTAAAGAACCGTTGTTTCCGGTTCTATTATTTTTTTTTTTTCAAAAAAGTGTCGACTTTTTAATTTTTGTGATTTTATGCACAATTTTTTCCGCATTATTCATAAAAAAATGTGCATAAATGGCAGAAAATGTTTTCCATTCATAATTAATTTTTTTGTGTGTATTTTCCTGTAATTTGATTTTTTGTTTTTGAATTTCCGGTCAATTTTTCAATTGATATCGCGTTATTAAATGGACAACGAACTGATTAGGTCGATTACCGCGCAATTTTTTTTCTTCTCTTCTCAATCAAGATTTTTATTTTCAGCAAAAATAAGAGTTACGCTCCGCCAAATCTTCCATTATTTTGTTCCAAATTTTTTGTTTTCAGAAGAAAAAAACAAACAGTTGTTTTTCAAATTTCGACTAATTATTCAAGCGTTTGATTTTCCCGTTTCATCTTAGAAATCCTGAAACGCGATCTATTTTGGTTTTCAAAAAATTTTGAATTTTGTTCATCTCGGGAAATTAATTTTCAAATTTGTTTTTTTTCCGAAATTTACTTTAATAAAATGGTGAAATACCTGCAGTTTATGTCAAGAAATCTCTGTCTTACGCCTTTTTCTGTGATTTTTTCCAAAAGAAAAAACTTCCAACTTGAAGTGAAGATCGTCGCCGGTGTTGTCCGCACAACTACACCTTCCACTTTCAAGTCAATGGCAGAACTGTCGCTGAGAAGTCGAGTGTTATGGTCAGGTGTTCGACCTTGACCGGTGCATCACCGCCACCACCATCACCATATATTTAAATCAGTGGCGGTAACAACCAACCACCACCGCCTCCACTAATTACAACCACTTTCGCATTTAAGAAAACCACCACTTATTGTGGTTGATTTTTCTCAACTTTATTGCTATTATTGTGGTATGCTATTTTTAGATTATCATGCAGTAGACATCACGAACATGATGCTACCCAAGCTTGTTCTACTGACAGAGATTCTTGTGCAAAGATAATGAAACTTGTAAATATGATTAAAATATGTAAGAAAGATTTGATCTTGTTTATAAATTAATGATCCGTTACGCACATTCCATTCAATATACATACATTATATCTATTATAGGTGGAATCTTACGAAATCTCCAATCAGTTATTTTGCTCTTTTCTACTAAACAATTTTGTATTTTTCCAATATAGCCGGTTAACTCTTGAGGTTTTTTCAACTATGTGTGTGTGTGCGGAATGTCGAAGAACCACATAATGAGTTATTATTTTGTCTCGACTCAACGGATTTTTGTTATTTCTTTTAGAAAAACGCGTCTTTTCTGCACACAATGAAACAAACCAAAACATTAGTTTCGAATAACTGCGCAAACAACTAATCGTAAAATATAATCGATTGTTGAAAATTTCAGAAAATTAAACAAAAATGACTCAACTTGTAAGACCTCTTGACCTGTATTGGAGACTTTAGAGAAGAGACCAAAAAAAATTCATATTTGATCATGATTTGACACACAATTGAGAAGACATGAGGCAGAAGAAGAACAAAAAAACAGAAACAACTATTTGTTCTTACGGTATTTTAATATTTGCGTTCAACAGATTCGATTGAAATCAACACGTAACATTACTATAAATGTATAAAGATCTTGATTTTTCTGTTCGAAACAAAATCGCAACCTCTCTCTCTATCTATCTATCGTTTTATCTGTCTGTTTTTATATCTTTCAAATTTTATTTCCTGGTAGTTGTTATTAGGAACTTTAAGAATAAATTTCCCACATCTTATACGTACGTACAGTTATAACAATGTGTTAAAATCTGGGTTAAATGTCATCATATGGCTGGTTTGTTTAAAATGTTAAAAATTTTACAAAATTCAACCTTTAGACAAAACAATAATAATTTTTTTTAGAAACCAAACAATAACTAATAGAGAAAGTATCAATTTACGTATTTAACAATGATATTTAATACAAAATAAAATAGTGCAATATAGTTTTTTATGCGATTTATGTCGACTTGTCTAGTACCTACGTATATTCAACGTGATCACGTATCATGTTCCACTTATGCGACAAGTTTGTTAATTTTTCCACTACTTCAATCTAAATCACTCTATTGACCGATTAAATTCAACAATTCAAACGATTTTATTGGAAAAAATGCGTTAAAAACTGAAAAATCTTGGGAGATCCTGTGGAGACTTTAATGGTATATCAGACGCGAAACTCGCCTGAAATCCGGATTAACATACAAAATTTCATTGAATTGAAGCGATAATTACCATAAAATTTCTTCAATAGTCGATTAGGTAAGAAACCCGGTTGTAATCTTTGTTATATGTAAGCTCTTTTTTTTTGTTGTTGTTGTTGTTGTTATTAAATTCTATTGTTGCAAACTATCACTATCATCATTATTTCCATCAACGCGGAAATAACAGGCTTTAGAAAGATTTTACTTTCATTCATTAAACAACAACAACGACACGATAGTAGAATTATCTAATTATAAATAATTTGAAATTTATTCAATTTCTGAAAATTGATAATATGCATTCATAGATGCCAAACTTTCACAAAATCTCATTTTATTATTACATAAAGTTATCTACAGAGATAAGAGTCAGTCGTTGCATCAATAATATGCAAAAATATATAGATGCATTAATTATCTGTTATTATCAATACTAGTCGAGCGTGTAATTTTTACGAAATTTTCATCTATTTATTTATGCAAAAAAGAAAGAAAACGGGGCAATTATGTCAAAGGTTGTGTCAAGTATGTAATTATTACACAAGAGATTAATTAAAAATAATTTTCAGTAAATTAGCGAAAGTTTAACGAGAGGGAATTCGCGCAATATAAAACTTATAACAGCAATTTTTTCTGTATTTTAATTGATTATTTGCAATATTAGCAATAAGAAATAGAATTGTGGGTGAAAGGGCTACTTTATCGATCGATTTAACTCACCTTTTTCCTTCTACAATCGATTGTTGTTGGATGTAAAAGTTATGTAAGACGTTGTCGACTTCAGCATGTGAATACACTATCGCTAATTATGATATTATTATTGATGATAACAATGATGATTGATAACGATATAGAACAAGACACAAGACGAAATTTTTTCTAGATTTTATAGATTACAAAAACAATAATTATGAATGGTCTTTCTGTTAATTCGTGTTTTATGTGTGTGTGTATCTAAGAGTAGACTGAATCTCTTCACATACAATTCCGGCAATTTATAATTTCCAACATGAACGGGTCACCAGGTAACGGGATGACGTTTTGTGAACTAGAAGAATATAAGAAGAGGTGAGAGATGGCCGGTAAAGTGACCGTATTAATTTGGAAACAATACAACAATTAATCTGTTAATCAACACTTTTGCTACAAATTTCAGTCTCATTAATTCATTAATTGTGTGTATGTATGTAGGGTTGTTTGTTAATTGGGGCGGTTTTAATTAAAATTTAAAAAATCGAAAAAAAAAGCCGATACTATTTGTTATTGGGTTTACGTTTTTGTTCGCTATTTCAGTTCAAATACAATTAATTCAAACTGCATATTGTAGTGTGATCAATTTTAAACACCACGAATGCATGTTATCTTTACTAATATAGAAACGTATCCGTAACACATCATTCTTATCACAGAAACGCTGAAATTTTATCGATTAGTTTGTAAGGCGTCTGAAATTCTGGGCACAAAATGCTGTAATTCTGTTTAATCATAAAAATGTGTGTTACTTAATTGCTAAAATTGCCATTTGAGTACTCTGGACGTCCTAATAGTTTGAGTACCCTTTCATACTCCTAATCTTCTGTTAGCTTTTTACGTACTCCGGACGTGCTGTTTGAGCGTCCAGAGCAATAAAGAAACATACGCAGTCGCTCTGGCGATTCTTAGGCGGCAAAATTTGCTAATTTGCATTGATTAACATTAAACGCAACACAATTATGGAAATTACAGGATAAAGGTGTAGTTAATGAAATTCTTAGGTTTGTTTTAATTAATTTATAAACGATTTATTAGAAAAATATCACAGAATTAATGTAATTTTAGTAAAATACGTTAATTGATAATTCTAGCTTTTGTTTGTTCTTTTTGTTCAGTTAATGCTCTAGATTCATGTACAAATACAACAAAATTGATACCTTGTTGTTTAGCTGAACGTACAAAACCATCATTAGCTGTTACAGTAACAGCTTGTATACGATCACCGAATTGAAATATAATTAATGAACGTTGCCGTATTTTACCGCCAATTATTAAATTCTTATTTGATTCATTATAATCATCATCATCATCATCAGTTGTTGTTGTTGTTGCATTATCCGGTAATACAGTTATACGTTTTAAGAATTCATCAGCACGTTTTTTCTCATTTGGACCACCAACAGTTTTGATAATATTAATGAAATTATCATAAGCTGTTTGACAACAATATAATTGTTTATTATTAAAGAAATTATCTAAAATTGGTTTTTGTGGACGTTGTCGTTCCCATTCAGCTTGTTGTGATAACACTTTTATTGAAAAATCATATTTATATGCACCACCATTTGTAACTGAACTACAATAAGCCAACATTGCTGAAACATCTAGATTTATCTTTTTTATATGATCGATATTTTGTGTTGTTAGATCGTTATTGATGATTTGATTCAATTTAATCGGTTCATCATCATCATCATCATCATCATCATCATCACTATTATCAGTGTTATCAATACAAGGTAATCGTTCACCTTGCACTATTATACCCAAAGATTCGATTTTTGTTGCCAAATTACAACCGATACCATTAGCAAAAATGAATGTAATCTAAAACAAGACAATTAACACAAAATACCGATGGATATTTAAAGAAAACGGTGTATACAGTAGGTGTTTGAAAGAGACAGGGATACAATTTGGCACATTCTAGAAACTCTTCAGCTTGATCTAAAATTGTACGTACACCATAACTTGTGTCACCCCTACAAATTTGATTTAATGATTTTGGATTTCTTGCAATAACTTTAAACCAATTTAGACCATTATCACAAACAATATCAACAGTAATTTTACGTTCATTCAACATAAAAACTTTACAAACATCTGTACATTTATCAACATTACGTAAGACATTGATTAATGCAGAAAAATGGGTTAAATTCGAACATTGTAAATGTTCCTTCTTTACACTACCATTCTTATAAATCTAAAATATGATTAAATATTAGTTTTATATTGTTAATTTATTATAAAAAGGTGGACTTTTCGTAGAAAATCAAGTTCTTGTTTGATCTTTCGTTGGAGTTTCGTTAAACCATGAATTTGTTGAAATTCAATTGTTGATTCAATTAATGATTCACCCAATGTGATTTTCTCTAAAACTAAAGAATTTAAATCTAATTCCACATTAAAAGACATGATTTTTGATAAATTGTTTAGTTTTGATAACAAATTTGAGGTTATGTCAGATTTGACAATTGTTAATAGTCTGGAACTTTTAATTTGATGAAACAAATAAAAAAAGACAAACGAGTACACAATCTATGTTTCTCTTTCTAATACATGATTCTATAGGGAGTTGCAGTAAATTAGAGAGAGAAGACACCATACCGGTAATGTCGCAATCATAAAATTAAGATTGCTCAATTCTTTTAATAATTTCGAACTAATTCAGTTATAGAAGTAGCGGCTACTTTGTTGCTCAAATTTTAATTTTATGTAATACATGCCGTTGAATTATCGTCTGTAATCTAAAGATTTATGAACGCGGTTCTTAAAGTCGTGTCACAAGCTATATCTGTGATTCTAAAACAATCAATTATAAAGTTTTTAAATATAGCCCTAAATATTCTTTATATTCAACAATTAAGTTTAAAATTGTTAGTTATATTGGAAATGCATAAAATTGAGGCTAGTTATTGTTTTAAATATTTATAAATTGATTAAAAACAGAACAATTTGGCAGATTCTGGATGGCAGATCTAGCGACACCTATTGTGTGTTTCTTGAATTACACCGCTTGTTTATCATTAATAATTGAGGTTAATTAAAAAAAAAACGGTTATATTTCTCGTTAATTCCGGTAATGTAAAGTTGTTTTATAAAAGATAATACACCGCCACGTAATCATCATAGAAAATCTACATAATTAAATCAAAATAAATAAAAATTTGAATTGTTGTAGAATTTTTAGGTTAGAAATATGAATACACTCCCATTTAAAGATTTAATATTATCATCATTGATAACAATAATTTGTTTCTATGGAACATGGGATATTTTAACTGAAAGTATCCGTACTTTCCTACCATTAGGTATAATATTGTGTTTATTATTAATAATTGCTGGATATTTCTTAAGAATACCGGCACCATCACAAGATGTTGTTGAAGCAATCATTGGTAAACCAATAGATGAAATTGATACAAATGGTGGTTATGTATTGAAGACAATAGCACATCGTGGTGCTGGTTTAGATGCACCAGAAAATACACTTGAAGCTTTCAAAATGGTATTCTTCTACTAGTCTACTATACAGGGTTGGTGGCTCAAGTTTCGCAGTGATTCGAGATCAGTTTTCAGAACGTATACGGTGGCACCTCAGTAGTACCTTGGGGCAGTCAAAAAGGCAGTACACGTTCTTGAAACTTTTATTTCTGTCCCTTTTCTACACATGCAGATCTCGAATCACTGCGACACTTGAGCCACCAATCCTGTATATCACTAAATCATTTGTATGATTGATTTATTGATTTTAGTGTAATGATAAAGGTTGTGATTTTATTGAATTCGATGTAGCATTAACATCAGATGATGTTCCAATAGTTTTCCATGATGCCACATTAGAACGTATGGCCGATTTAGATATGAATGTGGCCAATCAGAAATGGGTGGATCTATCTGGCATTGATATATCGATCAAACATCCATTTAGGTATATTTGTCTATCCCATGCCTACTGTCTTTTATATAATAAAGCATGCTTTTTTTTTGTTTTTGTTGTAAAACACACCTTTTTTAACAGGGATCGCTTTACTAAAACTAACATTCCAACATTAGAACAGACTGTAACGCAATTATTAGCATCAGGTCAAAGGATGTTTATCGATGTAAAAGATAATAATTTGAAGGTAATTTTTGGGGATATTTGCGATTAATTTTACATTAATACATGTTAATTTTTCTGTACAATAAATAATAATTAAGCGCAATTTAAATTTTGTAGATGGTGAAGGTTATCAATGATTTATATGAAAAATACAATGAATTATATACAAGAGCTATAGTTACATCATTCTATCCAAATATCATCTATTTTGTATGTAGAGGCTTTCCACACTAGTGGCCTTAAAAACAATTTGTTTTAATTGTTTGAAGGCCGACTTTTGTTGGTATTATTTTTAGAAATAATGCAATTGTTATCAATTTTTAGATTAGGAAAAATGATCCAAAAATCGTATGTTCGTTAAGTGCCCGACCTCATGCTTTCGCTTACAGTTCATACAATTATCCTGAAGGTAAATTGAATAAACGTTCAAATTTATGGTATAAGCATTATTTTCTTGTATTATGCGATCTATTACACGAATGGGCATTACCAAGAATCACTTATTATCTATTAGGTTTATCAGTTTTATTATTACATAAAGATACAATTACTGGGTACGTATTGTTGGGTGAATTCATTTGTTTTTGGTAATAATTTTTATTATTATTCAGAAAAATGTTGTTAGAATGGCGTGATAGAGGTGTTCGAGTGATAGCATGGACTGTAAATACACCAACTGATAAGCAATATTTTGCACGTAGTTTAAAGATTTCGTATTTAACTGATACTTTAACTGGAGAAGCTACAACACATTCAACAACAGTTAATTAATTAATGCTTGCCATAGTTTTTTTATTTTACAAATTATTGTTTAAATTTTATTGAAATTAGAAGCAATATTTAACAAAACAAATGAAGGCTGCTTCTATATATTCTAAATTAAATGTATAATTTAAGATTTTATTTATTAGAATATGATTGTCTATAGTGTGGTGCACAATTCCAAAGATATATTCTTAATGAAGTATTTTTGCTGAAATATTTAATTTTTTGCGATATTTCCTAAACCTGCACAATCCTTGAAACTTTAGATTGGCTGCAGAGAATACCCAGTCGTGAAACAATGTGAATACGTCTTTTTTCCCCGATTAGCTAGCTTGGAAGACACTCCGGATGCCGGGTTTATTGAGGACCGAGAAACTAATGCTTCATGCTCGTTTAAAATCCAAGATTGGTGCAATTTTTTGTACAAAATCCCAAGTTGTTTTTATATCTCTAGCTAGTAGCAATTGACGTTATTGTTTAAAAGATCTATTCTTTCGTTTGCCCCCAATTCTTGTGATTTACATAAAGTAAGTCATTGGAAATTCATATAATTCCATAATTTATCACGATTCTATTGAATTGTAAATTTAGAATCAATTCAACACAATTTGCCTGTTCATTCTGTAAAGTCCAAATGGCGAATTTTACAATACTCCTCCTAATTTGTTCAATTTTCTTCAAATACACTTCTCAGGTAATATAATTTCAAAATTTATTAAACTTTAACCGACATCAAAACTGTTAATTGTAGGAAAATGTTAAAGTATCGTTATATTACGAATCATTATGTCCTGATTGTATCCAATTTGTCAGCAAACAATTATATCCAGGTTTTCAGAAAATTGGTGACAATCTTGTTTTAGATTTAACCCCATACGGTCATGCTAATGTAAATTTAGTTTTGTTTTATTGTTATTATTTCTATTATTTGTTGAAATTCTAGCAAACAAAAATCAATGGTAAATGGCAATTTAAATGCCAACATGGTCCACGTGAATGTTTCGGTAATAAAATACAAGTTTGTGTTATCAAACATCATCCAGATATTGAGACACGAATGAATTTTATTGGTTGTATGATGAGTTCATCTGATCCAGCATCTGTAGTTAATGGAGAAAAAGTAAATACAAACAAAACCCTATTCAGATGAATATTTTTTTTTGTTTTATTGTTGCTTCTAGTGTGCGATTTCAAGTAATTTACTGTGGAATATAATAGAGAAATGTAGTCTAGGTGTTGAAGGTGATGAAATATTAGCGGATTATGGTAAAAAAACACGTACTCTAGGGAAACTACCATTTGTTCCTTATCTTTTATTTAATGGTGTTTATAATGAAACATTACAAGATGAGGCTTTAAATGATTTTGTTGCAACTGTATGTGGATTGTTTAAAATTAAACCAAAAGGTTGCTTTTAAAAAAAAACAATAATTATTATCAGTTTTATCGGTTTTTTGTTTAAATTAAATCGTCAATAAAAAACTATAAAATTTTAATAGTTTTATATTTGTTGATAACAATTTTATAAGTTTGCAACAACTAATTAGTTACAAAATAAATCGATGTACTAATCCAAGACATACGTCTTCTATAACAATTTTGATCTATACTTTGTGGTCTACGGCTCGATTTAATGTTGGATTAAGCCGGGAATCGAGGAACACATACTTGATAGCTCGCTTAATTTTAGGACAAGGACCTAGTGGCTCAAGCTTATGTCTAATTAAATTGTTCATTATTTTGAATACTATAAAGGGAGATTGCAGGAACAGTGGTGGGATAATTCGGTATTTCCCCTACTCGATTATCAACTGGAAGTTTATCAGTATCTCTCGATTAACACGTGATTCTCGTGTAATAATCGTGTGGCTCATCAACTATTAAACAATTATTATTGTTTTGACTAATTAAAATTAACAATCGATTGTTTTCCAACTGACTATATACAGTGTTGGTTTTTCTAATACAAACTTTTAGAACTATCTCTAAATATCACATTCTCTTTCATCTTTGTCATGATCATTATGAAACCTATTCGGGCAAATCTATCAAACAAAGATCGAACTAATACATCAGTATTTTTGCTAGTGTTCGCATTAGAAAAACCAACACTGTATGATGTATGACAATATATATAAATACATGAAAATGAAAGGCTTTTTTAATAACAAAACTTGTTTATTGTTTCATGGTCACTATTCGTGATAAGACTTGAACTTCGACCCTATTCTTCTATATTTTTAAATTAAATAAAGTCTTGTGACAATACATTGAATTAAAAAGTATAACAGGCAATACATTAAATTTAATAGTAGAGTTGTAGGTGTGTATTCAACCAAATATGAGAAAATTAATGGGATTTTTATTAATTTTGCTAGCATCATCATCTACTTTAATTGTAAGTAGTTTTTATTTAATAATATAAATATCATTCCGATCAATAAATCTTGTAGGAATCAATAAAAGTCGATATTTATTATGAAACATTATGTATGGATAGTGCACGTTTTATAACACAACAACTCTATCCTGCTTATAATGATTTAAAAGATCATCTACAAATCACATTTATACCATATGGAAAGGCTATAGTAACTATGTTTTAATTAATTATTTGTTTAATATCCAATAAATAATCGACAAAATATAATTTTAGCATAATCTAGTTGGTGATAAATGGAAATTTGAATGCCAGCATGGTAATAATGAATGTTTAGGTAACAGATACCATTCTTGTGTGTTATCAGAAAATACGAATCAAGATAAACAAATGTCTTTCGTTTATTGTGCGATGCGTTCATTTAGTATTGCACAAATCCCAAATATACGAACAGTAATTTCAAATTATTTCAATTTAATTTTGATGTTTTCTTTTAAAAATTAATTTTAAATTTCTATATGTATATACGCAGTGTGCCATTCGTGAAGGCTTCAATTGGAATCGTATCTCATCATGTGGTAATTCGACTGTAGGTGATCAATTATTAGCTAAAAACGGTGATAAAACACCATCCTTATCATTTGTACCAACGATAATTTTTGATAATCAATATGATGGTGATGTACAAGATGAAGCACTAGATGATTTTGTTAAAGTTGTTTGTGATAAAATTGATAAGAATAAACCGAAAATATGTGAAAAATATTAAATAATTTCTGATATATTATCTAAATAAACTGTACTTATATGGAAGTCTTTCAAAATAAAAGATAGAGATTGAGATCTAGATTATTTCAGAATCGAGAAATATTATAGGCAACCCTTTATACAGAAATGACAAATTGTTAGATTTATGCAACATAAAATACACGCCTACTGGCATACGCTTCGAATACTGGGTTCATCTCGAACAAAATGTTATTTCATTTTATACCGCGTAAACCTATTAAGCAAACAATATTTTGCTATTGTTTGATCGCGTAGATTCTCCTCCTATTTCTAAATGGCCTCCCATTATCCAAATGATATGCCACCTTATAAATTATTTTTTTGTATTGATTCTATAAAGGCGATGTTGGGGGGTGTGGAATAGACCCTTATTTACATAACAGACAATCAAAAACACCGATTCCATTATCTAGCATTCAAATTTGATTGCAATACAAATACATCCACTATCGTTAACAAACAATGTCAATAATAAGAACATATTTCAGAAATTTGAATCAAACTGAAAATTTGTATGAAGCTTTAAAACCTCTACTGATATTCTCGAAGATATTCGGAATGTTTCCGAGTAGATTAAAACAATCACAGAATAATGCTACGAGAAGAATTACAGAAAAATTCGACATAATTTGGAGTTTATTATTTACAATTTTCACAATGATTTATTCATTTTATTCAACAAATTGTAAAAGTTACGGACAAGACAATATTTTTGATATAATCAGTGATATTTTATTGGCAAATATCGGCTTAATTACAACTATTGTGATTGCATTAAATCAAATTAAGATGATCAATAAGGTAAGAAGTCGTAAATAAAAAAACGGTATTTTTATTCTCCCCCAATACGATCTTGGTTGGTGTATTCTTGGTTGCCTACTATCAATTAACAGTATTAGTGACGTCCCAAGAAATATGAATAAAAATACCGAAATCTGATCTGAATCTGATCAACAGTAATCTGAACGTTTACAGGTTGATATAGTCATAAACAAATTGATAAGATTCGATCAAACATTCAAACAATTCGATTCAACATTAAAAATTCAAGAATCTTATCAAAAAGTTAAAATATGTCTTATTATAATAATTGCAATTACAATAATTGGACCAATCGCACAATTAGTATCAGAAATCGAATTGTTTTTGGAAGAATTCAATTTTATCAATGTAGGGGCGGAAATTGTCACCTATACAGTACCAACATTAATTATTTATTTGATTGTTCATCAATTTGTTACAATTGTTTTTTTAACAAAACAACGATTTAACTGGATCAATTCGAAATTAATCAAATTACAGTTGAGTTATCAACAAATTGAACGAAATGCCATCTATCGACTATCTGATGAGTATATTTGTGTACCACCTCTTAGAGAAATCACACTGTATATTTCTACACGATTGTGTTCCAGATCGTCGAGTTTTTCGTTGGAAGACGAACAGATTTTGACCAATTTAGAAACTCTACGTCATTATCATCGCAACTTAACAAATATCTGTAATGAAATCAATACGATCTACACATTACCAATTCTAATGGTAACATTACACATGTTTATAACGGAAATTATAACAATTTACAACTATTTTAAAGCAAACGATTCAGCATTCTATCGAGACAAATCAGTTTTATATTTAGCAATTTACCATTTTACAGTATTGTCACTCGGTTATTATGAAATGTTATCAATGGTTATCATATCCACATTAACATCGAATGAAGTAAATTGAATGATTCGATTCCGAACGTTGTCATCTCTGAAGACATTTAGAGATGATGATGACGTCGAGAATTGGATTATTGAATGGCGATTTTTTTTTAACGAATTTTGTTTTAGGCCAAAAGGACACGTGAAATCTTACATAATTTCAGTACTGATAATTTAGATGATTATGTAAGGATTTTTGCCCCCCCATACTATGCAATTAATTAATTAATTAATTAATTACAGTTGACCTATTTTTCAATGCAAATCTTATTAAATGATGTTACATTCAATGGTTGTACAATCTTTACACTTGATGGTGATTTATTATTTGGGGTAATTAGTAGATAAAAAAAACGATTCATTAGCATTATAGGAATAATAACTAATAGTCGGATTTTGTAGATTATAGGAGCTACTACAACTTATTTAGTTATAACGATA
This sequence comes from Lydus trimaculatus, assembly GCA_037414755.1. Classification (NCBI taxonomy): domain Eukaryota; kingdom Metazoa; phylum Arthropoda; class Insecta; order Coleoptera; family Meloidae; genus Lydus; species Lydus trimaculatus. Next base: position 6,090 of record JAZBGY010000796.1, on the reverse strand, counting down.
GAAATCGTTGATCTTTTATGAATTAAACACGGAAATAATCAAAATAAAGACAATTTGCAACAATTCTTCTTCTTATTATTATAACCTTGAATATATATTTATTGATTACAAATTGATTAAATTAGCAATTTTGATAAGATACAATGACGTCATAATACAATATTGAAAAAATTACCCAATCAAATCCAAGCATCTCTTATACACTAATGACGTCATTGTTAATTTGTCTGGCGGTGAAAAGGAAAAAAGTATTGATCAAATCGTGGTATTAATGTTGGTTCACAATGGGCATTACCATCGTTAGTATCTACCGTTATATTTATTGTATTTTTTAATTATTTAAACAACCTTGATTTAGAACAGGTTACGATTGACATCATCATTTTTTACGATATAATTGTTGTTTTTGTTAGCATTTGGTTATCATTAATATTTGAAAAGTGACAATGATAACAACAAAACATACCGGTGTTGTTCTATTTACACCGATTTTAATTTATTATTATTATACTTTATACAGTTATTTATCAATGATTGTGAATAAAAATTCAACTAAACAAATACCAAAAGAATTCCGCATCTTTCGTGATTATCAATTTCAATACTTAACTACCTGGAATTTCGTAAGTTTTATTTATAAAATTTCAATTTGTCTACCTAATCAATTCATATGTTTCAGATAATTCAAATATGTTTCCTTAATATTGCTATTATCGATGATCTATTTGATTTATTAAAATTTCATGGAATTATTGGAAAATTATTGAATAAATTACGAAATTATGTATTTATTACAATTCTATTTCCATGTACATTAGTTGTAATGTCCGTATTCTGGACTATATTCCTTTACAATCGAGAATTAATATTACCGAAAGCTATCGATCCAATTTTCCCATATTGGATGAATCATACAATGCATACAATCATCTGTTTACCGTTGTTAATTGAAATTTCTATACCACAAAAATGTAATCCCATCAAATTTCTGGATGCTATAACCGGATATAGTATTTACGTAATTGTATATCTTGTTGTGTAAGTAGGATATCCTGTATACAGTATACGGCAGCCAAATGAGTACATAGGGAAAAGCGTCAGCAGCGCATCCACTTTTATAAAGGGATCAATGGTCAGCTAGAAGTGTTATTGACGCTCCTGACAAAGACAGCAAATATTTATCATCTGTCACAAAATAATCTAGTTGACTAGTTTCTCTTTATCTCATTGTTACTCATATGGAAGATTGAGGGTGGGTAGAGTCGATGTTCTTTCCTATGTACCTATTTTACTGCCGTATACTGTATATTCATTCGATAAATATACAGCGTGTTCCGTCTAAAGAAACACATATTTTTTTGTTTTCAGTTTACTTTCGATTTATTTTATGAATAATGTATGGTTGTATCCAATTTTTGGATTTCTATCATGGACACAAAAAATCCTATTTTTTGCAATTGTCTATTTACTAAGTTGTTTCTATTTGTGGATTGGTATTTATTTTCAAAATATACAACAACAACAACATAAAGAATCAATTAAAAAAACTAAAAATCGATAATAAAAACTTTACAATTTAAAATTATCCAATTATTTTATTTATCAGACGTGTACGCTAGACAAAGACAAATAGGTACCGCGTTTTATACTATAAAAAAGCAAAATTTTAACAATTAACAACAACAGTATATTGTCGTTATATTGAAGGATAAGTACGGTTGTTTTTAAGTTGGAATAAAATGTTGAAAAATCGCACAATTTTCTTCTATACAACATTAACAATTATTTATACAATATTGGAAATTACGGCTTTCTTATCTTTAAATAATAATTGTCCGGATTGTCCAGAAAAACGGTCGATATACTTAACGTTTACATTGTGGAATTTTGTAAGTTTTGTCACTATTTACACCAATGATTACATTTTATAAAATTGAAACATAATTCTAGGGTTTGCAACATTTATTTTTTATTATTGCAATCATTGATGAATTAACTGATAAATTTAATTATCTAAGAAATTACATGTTTAATTTAATTGTTTTCCCATGTACATTGATTATTGTAATTATCTATTGGTGTTTATTTTTAATTGATGAACGATTTTTAAAACCCCAAATATTGATTGATTGTGTCCCAAAATGGATGGAATTCATATTTCATGGACTTATTCTATTACCATTAATTATCGAAATTAATTATTGTAAAACATGTAATTTAATTGAATTCCAACAAGTTTTCAAATCATTCAGTCTATTATTTGTGATCTATCATATATAGTAAGTTTAATTAATTCTATAATTAATTAATTAATTAATTAATTAATTTAAAAAAATTTGAATTCTAGTTACATTTGTTTTTATTATGTTTACGGATTTTGGTTATATCCAATTCATGGACTACTCGATTTCCATCAAAGATTGTTGTTTGTATTTATTTATTATTTAACAGGTGTTGTTTTTGTTTATATTGGAATTTATTTGAGAAGTATTGAGAAAACAAAGTTAATAAAAAACAAATTCTAGTTTATTTGTGGTTTTCATTTTTTTAAAAACACTAAATGTCGCCCTAAATCTCGATCAAGTACCATAACAATCAAGCTAAGACATACGTTCTATCAACATAGCTTATTTCAAAGAAACACTAATTTAGCGTAATCTGGATTTCTGTTTTATATCATTTCGTAATTAGGCCAACATATTATAAAATAAACAATTTATATTTTTAGTTACTATTAAATAGTAACGTTCTAATTTTTAATATTTGAACAATCCTATAGTTGACCACCGCTTATCTAGTCATGACTTATTATTGCTATATCGTTATTTTATTTTTAAACATCAATTATTGCTTATTAAATCCAACAGGTAAGTGCAATTTACCGAGTAAATTACAATTAAAAAAAATTAATAAATGATAATAGTAATAGAGGACTTGGCGCAAGAAACCCAACATGCAATGTGTCGGGTGATAACACAAGAAATACAGACAACGGCAAATGCAACAATTACAAGACAATTAAAAGGTGTTTGTACGTCGAGTAAGTTGATTAATTATTTTTTTTAATAATTCAATAATTGAAAATTATTAATTTTTAGAACAAATAGATAAGAGATTCAAACAATTACAAGAGGTTTTATTGAACGAAATTAATAAAATTAAAATCTTATTAGGTTTAAATGAGCAAATACTACCGATTTTTGATAACGATTTGATAACAACAAATAAGAAACGATTCACTAGAGATTTAGAGATCAATTTCTATAATAACACATTACGTAGAATTAATAATGAAAATGTTTATATTCACTATTGGAAAATCGATAATATTAGAGAATTATTAACAACAATTGGAATACACATACGTAGTCCTGATCTATACGTATTAGGTGATTTTTAAAGTATTCGTTATCTCCCAGTAAAAAATGGTAGATTTTCTTAATTTTTAGGTCATCAGTTGTGTGTACAATTGTATCCAAATTATCAAACTACAAACTATATTGCAATACAGCTAAGACCTACGTCAATTTTTTTAAAAAAACACAAATTTACCATCCTTGATATTAACGATAATTTCAATGATATTGTTTCAAATAACAATGATGTAATATTTAAAATATCAAATGAAATCTTGAATAATAACAATTATATTATTGATAATTCTATGATAATTAAATTGATAATTTATTTAAATTCGTAACAAATTGTCAATAGAATTTATTTAAAAAAAAAAAATCGCTAGAAAGACAAATACAACAAACACCACCATAAATTATTAGAATCAAATTAAAATTTAACTATAATTATTATAATTTACATTTACTACCCTTTCTTGTTATGTTAATATAGGGTTGTACTAGTGGATACATGCCGTGTGTACTTTTGAAAACTGTAACATCTTGGATTTGTGTTGCTTTTGTAACGCGATCAACATCATTACTCTCTTTTTCAGCAATTCTACCAGAACCACCATCCGCCATTGATACAACATGTACAGATAATTTCTTTCTATGATTAGCATTCTCTTGCAATAATTCCTAAAATTTTACAATAATTAAACAATTAATAGAAACGAAATTAATAGAAAAAACAACAACTTTATAGAATTGGATAATATCGTTTTTGGTTAATGTTTTTAAATAGGCCACCTCTTGATTAGCCCTATCGAAATGATATTGTTGTGCTGTAATTTCACCCCAATAAATACCACTTTGTGTTGATAGTTGTTTTGGTTTTTCTAAACGATTTGCAGCTAATGCATCTTTATGATTTTGAAATTCATCATCATTCATATTTTCAATATTAATTAACATTTCATTTAAAAATAATTCAATACGTTCATCTAAATAATTTGGATTTTTATCGGATTGTATAATAATACGTAAACCTTGTACACCATTTGAACGACGTATACCACTAAATACAATATAACCTAATTGTTCTTTTGTACGTAATATTGTAAAACATGGTTCACGTATAATTTGTGCAAATAATTCTAATTTCATATTAATTTCTTTTGATTGTAAACCACATTGATAATATAATTCAATACATGATTCTTTATGTATATCATTTAATACTTGATAAACATAATTACAACCATTTTCTAATTTTAATTCACGATTTAATAACAATTGACGTGGTAATAATGGTGACATTATATATGTGGATGATAGACGATCCTCAACGATTTGTACCAATTTTAATGCTTTCTCTTTATTCGCATTACCATGTATTAAACATTCTATATGCATACGGGATAAGATTTGCGGTATAAAAGCTTCCAATTTGTCAACAGTTAACGCTACAAAACAAATAATTTGTTTTATATTTAAATAAAGAAAAATAAACGAAAATTACAATCAGTTGCTGCTAATAATTCTTGTTTAGTCCATGAATGTTCGGTTAATAATACAGCAAGATGATAGACAGCATGTTGATAAGGTTGTTCAGCTGCGAAATTCTTCAAATTCCGTATATACTAAAAATTTGATATTTAAAAAAAAAATTGTACAAAATATTACAAAAAATTTACATTTTCTTTAAAAATCTCAAAACGTTTCGGATCTACTTTAAAATTAGTCAATTTCTCCATTACTTTATCTAAAAATATATGTTGTTTATTGTTATAACCACCAACAGCAAGCTATAATAAATCAATAAAATTGTTTAAATAAAATCAATTTTGATTTAAATGAAAAATTTACAATTAACCCATATTTTGTATTAACTAATTCCCATTTTAAACCAGCTAATTCAGCTGCATAAGCATACTCATTTAATGCATCACGGAATAATTGTACAAACATATGTGTTAAATTACAATTTAATGGATCCATATATGCTAGAGGACTAACAAAATCAAACATAACATTTGCTTTCGGTAACAAGAACGTATCGTCTTGTTTGAACCATACTCGGGTTAATGCTGTATCTTGTATGATAACCGGATGTTCAGTTGCCTACAAATTCAACTCATTTTAATAATAATAATAAATAGATTTATATTGAGATGTACGTCTTTATCTAACGGATATAATTGGAAATCTGTTGGTATAAATTCGTTAACTTCCGGTATTTGTAAATCTGGATTTGAATCGGGATTTCCCCATTTCTAAACAATACAAAAACAATAAAACTAACTAATTGTATTAGAGAATATTGGTGAACAATTACATTTAGTATTTTAGGTGATATTTTAGTAACTTTATATTTTGTACCATATAATGGTTCAACTTGATCGGCGTCTTTTTCGAATTTTTTACCTACAACTAAGACACGAATTTTTTCAGGTACGAAATTATCCCAAATCTGTTCGATAATATCTGGTCGCCATTCTGTTAATAAATACGAATGACTTAATACATCTTCCATTGCATAATCCTATAATTTTTATAATTGAAAAAAACTACAAATTTAATTAATTTAATTAAAATTACATGTAATGAGTGAACTAAACTACAAATATACGATCGTGGTTGTTCTTTATCTTTAAATCTAAACAACATATTACCAATATCTTTATTTTCATTATGGACCCATTCTAGAGGACCAGTCGATTTTAACATTTTTATATACTAAAAAATATAT